>MCFE01000393.1:0-82451 GCA_002104905.1 Basidiobolus meristosporus CBS 931.73 | reverse complement strand
AATACATAGGCTACACAATGGATATGGACATCTTGGGATTGAAGGAACCTATAGCCTTGTGAAAGCCAGAGCATGGTGGCCCAGAATGAAACAAGATATTGAGAAGCTAGTGAAAACATGCCCAAACTGCCAAATCAATCAAGGCCAGCCACAAAGAATTGCCAAACTCTTCCCTTTGGAGCCTGTAAGACCATTTGAGAGATGGGGAATTGACTTTATTGGAAGACTACCAACTACCAGGAAATGCAACCGTTGGATCCTAGTAGCAATTGACCATGCCACTAAATGGCCAGTTGCTAAAGCTGTACCAATAGCCAGTGAACAAGAAGTTGCAAGTTTCATTTACCATGAGATTATGATGAAGTTTGGATGCCTTGTGGAGATCTTATCCGATAGAGGAGCAAACTTTATGGCAAAGACATTAGAGGCTTACCTGGAAATGCAGCAGATCAGACACTTGAAAACCTCGGCATATCACCCCAGAACTAATGGAGTCACTGAGCGGTTTAATGGATTATTTGGAAAAATGCTGACCAAGTATGCAAATGGAGTTGTCAGTAGATGGGATGAGTATATAGACCAAGCACTCTTTGCATGCAGAGTCCGAGTACACAACACCACCCAGCAATCACCATTTTACTTAGTTTATAGATGTGAACCAAGAATTCCAGGAGATCTCACACAACCAAAGCTTACAGACACCTTAGAAGATGAACTCAGTCAGCCAAGTAGACACCAGCAACTGGAACAAAGACGTCAAGAGGCACAGACCAAAGTATCTCAAAGTGCAGAAAAGATGAAGCAGAGATTTGATAAGACTATAGCACCAGAAGCATTGACAGTTGGAAACTTTGTATTGCTAAGAAACAACACTCGGAAGAAGTTTGAGCCACAATGGACAGGACCATTTAAGATCATCAGAGAATGTCCATTTGCAACTTACCAACTGGTGGACAAACAAGGTAATATCCGGGAAGACTTAGTGCATAGGGACAGACTCAAGCTTGCAAGACTTGCTGACAATACTGAACCATCAAGATATTGGTATCACAAGAAAAGAGATTCAGGAGAACCCTCTCAACTTTAGTAGGGGAGAATGTTATGATCTGCCGCTTGAATGTTTAAGTTAGATCAGTTTTTAGTCAAATCAACTAGTATATTTTTTAGGTTATCAGTATATCAGTATTATCTATTAAATCAGTAGCATTAGTCAGCAAATGAATCAGCAGATACTTATCAGACAGAAATAGATATATTAAGTAGGATCTTATTGGGTGATGATGATGCAATCAAATGAGTCATCAGCCACAACCTACATTAGGAAATACAATTAGTCAGCAATTGATCTGGCAAAATGTATATAAGGAGCTGCTGGAACCTCAATAAAAATCAGTTCAAGTTTTAGTGAATACAATACTAGCTAAACTCCCTATTCCTCTACAACTCTTATACCGAGACTTGTAACACTATAGTCTTATTAAATCTCTGCTTCATCTTATCTGCACTTTGAGATACGTTGGCCTGTGCCTCTTGTTGTCTGTGTTTCAATTGCTGGTGTCTACTGGGCTGACTAAGTTCATCTTCAAAGGCATCTGTAAGCTTGGGTTGTGTGAGATCTCCTGAAAATCCTTGGTTCACATCCATACACTAAGTAATATGGTGATTGTTGGGTAGTGTTGTGCACTTGAACTCTGCAGGCAAGAAGTGCTTGATCTATACACTCATCCCATCTACTGACAGCTCCATTTGCATACTTGGTGAGCATTTTTCCAAATAATCCATTAAAGCACTCAGTGACTCCATCAGTTCTGGGGTGATATGCCAAGGTTTTCAAGTGTTTAATCAGCTGCATTTCCAGGTCAGCCTCTAATGTCTTTGCCATAAAGTTTGCTCCTCTATCAGATAAGATCTCCACAGGGCATCAAGGCTTCATCAGGATCTCATGGTAAATGAAACTTGCAACTTCTTGTTCACTGGCTATTGGTACAGCTTTGGCTTCTGGCCATTTAGCGGCATGGTCAATTCCTACTAGGATCCAATTGTTGCATTTCCCGGTGGTAGGCAGTCTTCCAAAAAAGTCCATTCCCCATCTCTCAAATGGTCTTACAGGCTCCAAAGGGAAGAGTTTGTTAATTCTTTGTGGCTGGCCTTGATTGATTTGGCAGTTTGGGCATGTTTTCACTAGCTTCTCAATATCTTGTTTCATTCTGGGCCACCATGCTCTGGCTTTCACAAGGCTATAGGCTCCTTCAATCCCAAGATGTCCATATCCATTGTGTAGCCTATGTATTAAATCCAGGCAAGCAACATAAGGACAATAGGCAAAAGGGCTTCCATCAACAATTCAGTTGAGTGTTTCATCCTGTACAACAAATTTGCTGGCTTCATCCTGGATTATCTTCTTTATCTATTCATCCACCTCATTAGGAATGGCTTAGTCCTCCAAGTATTGTGGTAATAAGCTAGGCCAATCTGATTCATGCACCAAATTGAGTTGTGCCACTTGTTCTAGTCTTGATAGGGCATCAGCAACCATGTTGTTTTTCCCAGAGCAGTAGACAATCTCCAAGTCAAGTTGCTGAATGTATTCACTCCATCTTGTCATTCTTCTGGATAGTACCTTCTGAGTAAATATATACTTGAGTGAGGTGGGGTCAGTGTTCACAGTGAATTTGACTCCTTCAATGTAGGATCTCCATGTCTTTAGGCAGTGTAATGTGGCAAGCATCTCCTAATCATGCACTCTATAGTTTTGTTCTGCAGAGTTGACTTTCTTGGATCCAAAAGCAACTGGATACTCCTTCTGTCCCATATGTTCTTGGATCAGTACTCTATCAATTGCATAATCTGAAGCATCTGTGCAGAGAGTCAACACTTTTGTTAAATCAGGTATCTTCAAGCTTGGTGGCTTGACAGGTTCATACCTGAGCATCAGAAATACAGTTTCACTGGCTTGTGCCCACTTCAAGAAGCTGTCTTTCATGGGAATATCTGTAAGAGGGGCTGCAATACTTGCAAAGTGTTTGACAAGTTACCATTTGTTCCTTGAAGTATTCACACTTTGCTAGCTTGGTGTGTTGATTATTCTCTGTTAGCTTCCTCAAAACCTTTTCAATGTGCACCAAGTGGTCCTCATCTGTCTTGCTGTATGTCAACATGACATCTAGGTAGATTCTTGCAAACATATCTAAATAATACTGTAGGATGGTTTGCATCAAGATCATGAGTATTGCAAGGGCATTGGTAAGGCCAAGCTCATGAGTAAGAAATTGTAATGAATATCTGATCCTGAGTGTTGTCTTAGGGATGCCATTAGGTATCACCCATTTCTGGTTGCATCATGACATACAATCAATCTTGCTGAATGTGGTGGCTGTTGCAATTTAAGAAGTGATTTGGATATAAGGACCTTATCAAGACATAGTGATAATAGTTGAAGTGTTGTTTAATAATAAAGAAGCTCAGTATTTATACCTTTTTAGAAGTAATACAGCTGTAACACTAAGTAAGGAGGGTTTCTCAATATTCAGGAGCATTCTGTAACAGTTTCAGGGTTAACACATAATAGTTAGTATTAGAGCAAATTTCATCCTGACTATAAGGGAATAATCATAAGATCACAGATCTGAAGAAAGTGGCAAAGTTAGAGCTGTAAATTAGTCTCACAGTGACCAAGACTGGTCCAGAATTGTTAAGTAGATTTTTAGCTGCAGAATGATACCAAATAGTCCAATATACAGTGGCTTCATTGAGTTGGTGTAAAAGCTCATCAATCCAAAGTATGGGGTACCCAATACTTTAAAATGACTAAATTATGGGCTCTGTGGTCAATGCATATCCTAAGTATTCCATCCTTCTTCTTCAAAAAAAGCAGGGGTGCTCTCCAAGGTGACATGCTGGGCCTGATATATCCTACTCCAATAGCTTATCAACTTGTTTCTTCATTTCTTCCACTTGCAATATACTCATCTAGTAAGGTGTCTTACTTTCTGGGGGCTATTGCCTGTTTTAATAGCATGATCCACTTCTCTGACTGGTAGTAAATTTGCAAGCTCTCCTGTAAACACATTTGCGTACTCATTCAAGAGAATCTGGACTCCCTGGGGAGCTGTGGTAATGGAATCATCCTGTAATACTGCCATAAGCAACATACTTGTACCATTCCTAAGTGCTCTACAGAGCTGTGCCTTGATAAGTTCACTTGTATCCAACACACTGGAACTGGCCAAGTTGAAACACACTGTGGCAGGTAGTAGCTCATAGGTTTGGTTACCCTTTTGTATCTGAGAAGCATAGGATCTCCAACAGATTGATGGATTATTGCTGAATAACCATCTTCCTTTGCAAGTGCCAGATTAAGCTTTTAGTTCCAAATATGTAGGCCTGTAGGTCTTTCCCACAGTGAATGATCTTTATTCTTGCTTACTAAGTAACACAGTTGATTATTTGAAAGTTCTCATCAGCAATTGAATTTGAAGTTGATTTGGTAGGTTCCTAGTTGATTCCTACTTTCTAGGCATGTTGTTCTAACATATACTTGTGTGATGCTTCTGAGTCTCCTGAGCTGATCATGATCTTAGCAGGTACTCCATGGATCACCCCATTCAAGTTCAACAGTTTCCAAGAGTTTGAGGTCATTTTGGATAAGTAATCTTATGTCACTTGGAAAGTGATTTCTGAGTTGTCTTCATGTACATCTACCAGTTTGCTTTGTTCTTAGGCTTCAATATGGTTGAAGATTCTTGTTAGCTAGTGGCCATTTCTTCCCAAGGGCAGTACCTTGAGATGTGGCCATGCTGATGGCAAATGAGACTAAGTCCTTTCTTCTTGCATTATGCTGAGGTAGGGTTCTTCTACATAGCATCTATTTCCATTGGTGTTGCTTCAGATTGTCTACTTTTGTAGTGTTTGTAGCTTCTCAGATTAGTCACTGTAGGCTTTCCAAATCCAAACATGGCTGAGTCATAGTTATTGATAGTCTCAGTGAAATCTTCAGTAGTCTTAGGTCTTCATTTATGTAACTCCTTGCAAGTACTTTTTTTCAACCTACAAATAATGTGTTACTTGATCAACAGGGTCTATTCATTTAATCCACTAAAGTAGACATTTATACTTGTTACAAGTCTTGGTACAAGAATTGTAGAGGAATAGGGAGTTTACCTGGTATTGTACTCACCAAAACTTGAACTGATCTTTATTGAGGTTCCAGCAGCTCCTTATATACATTTTTGTCAGATCAATTGCTGATTAAATGTAGTTCCTAATGCAGATTGTGGCTGATGACTTGCTTGATTGCATCATCATCATCCAGTAAGATCTTACTTAATATATGTATTCCTGTCTGATAGGGATATGCTGATTCATTTGCTGACTAATGCTACTGATTTGAAACATAATACTGATATACCGATAGGCTAAGCATATTACCAGTTGATCTGACTACAACCTGATCTAACTTAAACATTCAAGTGGTAGATCATAACATTCTTCCCTACTAAAGTTGGGAGGGTTCTCTTGAATCTCTTTTCTGGTGATACTAATATCTTGATGGTTCAGTATTATCAGCAAGTCTTTCAAGCTTAAGTCTGTTCCTATGAACTAATTCTTCCCAGACATTCCCTTGTTTGTGCACTGGTTGGTAAGCTGCAAATGAGCATTCTCTGATTATCTTAAAGGTCCCATCCATTGTAGCTCAAACTTCTGCCAAAAATTGTTTCTCAGCAATACAAAGTTCTTTTCTGTCAATGCATCTGGTGACATAGTCTTATCAAATCTCTGCTTCATCTTTCCTGCACTTTGAGTTACTTTGGCCTGTGCCTCTTGACATGTTTGTTCCAGCGGCTGGTGTCACTTTGGCTGACCAAGCTCATCTTCTAAGGTGTCTGTAAGCTTTGGTTGTGTGTGATCTCCTGGAATTCTTGGTTCACATCCATACACAGAGTAAAATGGCAACTGTTGAGTGGTGTTGTATACCCTAACACTGCATGCAAAGAGTACTTGGCCTATGTACCTATCCCATCTGCCACCAGCTCCATTTACATACTTAGTCAGCATTTTTCCAAATAACCCATTAAATTGCTGAGTGATTCCATTAATTCTAGGGTAATATGCCAAAGCATTCAAGTGTCTAATGTACTGCATATCCAGGTAAGCATTCAATGTCTTTGCCATAAAGGTTGCTCCTCTGTTGGATAAAATCTCTACAGGGTATCCAAACTTCATAAGGATCTCATGGTAGGTAAAACTTGCAGCTTCTTGCTCACAGGCTACAGGTACTGCTTTAGCCTCTGGCCATTTGGAGGTACAGTCAATTGCTACTAGGATCCAATGATTGCACTTCCTGGTAGTTGGCAGTCTTTCAATAAAGTCAATACCCCATCTAATAAATGATCTTACTGGCTCCAAGCTTCTCAATATCTTGTTTCATTCTGGGCCACCATGCTCTGGCTTCCACAAGGCTATAGGTTCCTTCAATTTCAGGACAACCATATCCATTGTGTAGCTTATGTATTAAATCCAGGCAAGTAATATAAGGGCAATAGGCAATGGGGCTCCCAACAACAATTTGGTAGAGTGTTTCATCCCGTGCCACCAATTTGCTGGCTTCATCCCGGATTATCATCTTGATATCTTCATCCACCTTATTAGGAATGGCTTGGTTCTCCAAGTACTTTGGTATTAGGCTAGGCCAATCTGATTCATGCACCAAGTCAAGTTGTGCAACTTGCTGTAATCTTGATAATGCATCAGTAACGTGTTGTTTTTGCCAGGGCAGTAGACAGTATCCAAACTAAATTGCTGAATGCATTCACTCCATCTTGTCATTCCTCTAGAGAGTACCTTCTGAGTAAATATATACTTCAGGGATGCATGATCTGTATTCACAATGCACATGGCTCCTTCAATACAGCATCTCCATGTCTTCCAACAGTGCATTATAGCAAGAATCTCCTTCTCATGCACTGGATCAACTTGTTCTGCTGAGCACAGTTTCTTGGATTCAAAGCTAACTGGGTAGTCCTTCCCCTTGTGTTCTTGGCTCAACACTCCACCGTAATCTGAAGCATCTGTGCAGAGATTAAGCTCTTTTCTGAAGTCAGGTATTCTTAAGCTTGGCACCTTAGCAAGTTCATTCTTGGGTGTCTGAAAGGCAGTCTCATAAGCTATGTCCCACTTAAAGGTATTGTCTTTCTTGTGGATATTAGTCAAAGGGGCTGCAATACTTGCAAAGGACTTGATAAATCTCTCATAGTAGGGGACCATTCCAAGGAATGATCTGAGTTCTGCTTTGCTATGGGGTTGCTTCAGATTCTTGATAACTTCAACCTTCTTAGGGCCTAAGGTCACTCCTGTGCTAGTCACTATGTGTCCCAGATATTTAATGTGTCCCTTGAAGAATTTACACTTGGGTAGCTTGCCATAAAGCTTGTTTTATCTTAGCTTCTTCAAGATCTTTTCAATGAGCACCAAGTGATCCTCTTCTGTCTTGCTGTATATCAATATATCATCTAGGTAGATTATAATAAACTTCTCTAGGTCCTCCTGGAAGACAGTCTGCATTAGGGCCATGAATGTTGCTGGGGCATAGGTATGGCCAAAACTCATGACTAAATACTTGTAATGTTCATATCTGGTCCTGTATGCTGTCTTAGGGATGTTTTCTGGCTTCACCCTGATCTGGTTGTATCCTGACATGAGGTCAATCTTGCTGAATATAGTGACTCCATTGACTTGGTTCAAAAGCTCATCAATCTGAGGCATGGGGTACTTATTCTTCACAGTAACTGAGTTGAGGGCTCTTTAGTCAATGCACATTCTAAGTGTTCCATCCTTCTTCTTCACAAAAAGTGCTGGTGCTCACCAAGGTGACTTGCTGGGTCAGGTATATCCTTGCTCCAATGACTGATCTATTTGTCTCTTCATCTTGTCCAATTCCAGTAGACTCATTACGTAAGGTGTCTTATTCACTTGGGGGCTCTATCCTGTGTCAATGGCATGATCCACATATCTTGCTGGTGGTAGGCTTATAAGTTTATCCGGAAATACATCTGAATATTCCTTCAAAAGAGTCTGGATCTTCTGGAGTACTGGAGTAGAGGAATTATCCTGTAATACTGCCATGAGGAACATATTGGTACCTTTTCTAAGTGCTCTACAGAACTGTGTCTTGCTAAGTTCACTTGTTTCACACACACTAGAGTTCACCAGGTTGAAATCTAGTCCGGCAGGTAATAGCTCATAGCTCATGTTGTCCTTCTGGATCTGAGTAGCATGGATTCTCTAGTTAATTGATGGATTACAACACAGTAGCCAGCTTCTTCCAAGTACAAGGTCAAACTTGCAGTTTGCAAATATATAGGCATGTAGATCTGCTTCATAGTCATTGATCTTCATCCTAGCTGGCTGAGTAATACAGTTGATTATTTGAGAGTTCCCATTGGCTGTTGAGACTGAAGTTGATTTGGTGGGTGCCAAGTGGAATCCAGCCTCCAAAGCAAATTGCTCTGGCATGTACTCATGCAATGCGCCTGAGTCAATCATGATCTTGGCAAGTACTCCATTGCTTGCTCCATTCAAGCATAATAGCTTTCCTGAGCTTGAGATCATCTGGGCTAGGTATTCTTCTGTCATATGGAAGGTGAGTTCTCAGTCTTCTTCAAGTTCATCCTTCATGTTGCTATGCTCAAGGGCTTCAATATGGCTCAAGGTTCTTGATGGCTGGTGTCCATTTCTTCTGTCAGGGCAGTAATTTGCAATATGTCCCTGCTGGTGGCAATGGATGCAAAGTCCTTTTTTTTACATTCTTCTGAGGTAAAATACTTCTGCATAGCATCAATTTCCAATTGCACTGCTTCTGATTGTCTTCTTTTGTAATGATGGTACCTTCTCTGATTAGTCTTTGTAGGCTTTCCAACCCCAAACATTGCAAAGTCATAGTCAATGGCAATATTGATAGCTTCCTCAATAGTCTTGGGTCTTTGATAATTCACTTCCTTGCAGGTGCTTTCCTTCAACCCATCAATAAAGTATTCCACTTGATCCAGGGGTCCATTCTTTCAATTTGTCCAAGTAGACATCTATATTCTTATATGTACTCTTGAGCCATTCCTTACTGTCTGAATGCCTTCAGCTTTCTTCTTAGTAGTGTCTGCTGGTGTGGAGGTTCAAAAGCATCCTGAATTTCCAATGCAAACCCATTCCTGGTAGAGATTGTAGAGCATCCCATTATGGTGGCTGACCTGATCTTGTTGTGGTACCACTGTAAAGCTGCGTCTGCCAGGTAAGAGGCCACATAATGTAACTTGCTCTCTGGAGCAATTTCCTCAGCCTTGAAAGCTTCTTCAATCTGGAAGAGCCAAGTTCACAGGTATTCATTTACTTTACCATGGTACCAGTTGACCTTCACACTAAAGTTGCTCTTGACAGGGTTTTGCTGGCTTTGGGCCATGGTAGTCAGTCATTGTTGCAGCTGGCTTAGGATCTGGAGTAACTGTTGCTGTTGGGCCAGGATTTGCTACATAGCATTCTTCAATTCTTAATTTTGGACAACTTGAGGGAGGCTTCTTCTTTCTTTAGGAGAGAGGTTTCTGGTAATTGTGGCTACCAAGGTTACAAGTCTTGGTACAAGAGTTGCAGAGGAATAGGGAGTTTAGCTAGAATTATATTCACTAAAACTTAATCTGATTTTAAATGAGGTTCCAGCAGCTCCTAATATTCAATTTTGCCAAATCAATTGCTGACTAATTGCATTTCCTAATGTGGGTTGTGGCTGAGGACTCATTTGATTGCATCAATATTACCCAATAAGATCCTACTTAATTATTCTATTCCTGTCTGATAAGGATGTGCTGATTCATATGCTGACTAATGCTGCTGATTTGATGGATAACACTGACATACTGATAGGCTAAGCATATAACATATTGATCTGACTAAAAACTGATCTAACTTAAGCATTTAAGTGGTAGATTGTAATAAGCCAATACTAACATACCCATATATGTATTCCTACACTCTTCCTCTCTGTCTGAGTGTCTTCATCTTTCTTCTTAGCAGTGTCTGCTTGAAAGCATCCTGAACCTTTGGCATAAACTCATCACAGGTAGAGATAGTAGAGCATTCCATCATAGTAGTGGATCTGATATTGCTGTGGTACTGCTGTAAAGCTGCATCTGCCAAGTAAGATGCTATTTATTACAATTTGCTCTTTGGGGCAATTCCTTTAGCTTTGATAGCTTGTCCAACTTGAAAGAGCAAAGTTTCCAGGCTTTCTTGACTATACCATGATAGCATTTGACCTTCACACTGAAGCTGCTTTTGACAGAGCTTTGCTGGTTCAGGGCCATAGTAGACATTACTTGTTGTTGCTGGCTGAGGAACTGGAGTAACTCCTGCTGTTGGGCCAGGATTTGCTGCATAGCATTCTTCCACCCTTGGTTTACTGACAGCCTGAACAAGGCTTCTGGTTTCTTTGGGAGGGAGGTTTCTGGTTATTGCTGCTACCAATGATACAAGTCTTAATATAAGAGTTGTACAAGAACAGGGGGTTTAGCTAGTCTTTTATTCACTAATAATCAAATTGGTCTTTGGTGAGGCTCTAGCAGCTCCTTATACACACTGTGCTCTATCAATTGTTGTTTCCTAATGTAAGGTGTGATTGATAACTCATTTGAGTGCATTGCCATCACCCAATTAGATCTTACTTAGAATATCTAATTCTGTCTGATATAGATCTGTTGCTTCATCTACTAATTAATACTACTGACTTTATAGATAATGCTTATATACTGATAGGCTAAACACAAAACTATTGATATGACTAAGAACTGCTCTAACTTAGATACTCAAGTGCTAGATCATAGCTTACTCCTAAAAGCATACGCAAAACTGTCCCTAGATTGCTGCCACCCAGGGAACTTTGCCATTTAGTACTTTACCATATACCTAACAAAAAATACTCCCAGTTAGAGCCACAGTAGCACAGAATCTTTCCTAGATCGCATCTAAAGCTCTGTGAGAAAGAGTGTATGATGGCAAGATCTAGATGCTGCTCAAGAGCTGGGACCTTGATTTTGAGCAGGATTTAGATTGGAAACACACCAAAATCATTATCCAGCCACCTGACAGTGTAACTAGTAAGAAATCTAAATAGAGCTATTTTGCCACAGGCCATGCACAATGAGCACCAATCATTGACCAATTCACAAGCCTTGGAGCTGGAGGATAATCAATGGAGGTGTGCAGGTATGATATTGCATGGCATAGAAGAAGATGACTCAAATGGTAGAGCTGGCAGGTCCAGGCTTGATTAGTCACTAAAAGCTATATCCAGTGCTAGTGAATAGAAAATGAAAACCCATTTGCTCCAGCAGCAATTTTGGCTGTTTTGTGAAGGCTGGAACCACCATAAATGGAAGTGAAAATATCATCCTGAATGTAGATCTGTATGCACTGTAGCAATGTACGCAGTGTTTTGAATATCAGGAACTTGTTAAGAAATAATGCTATTAGCTGAACAGTTATTTTACCTGAAGAAGCTATGTATTGGTGCCTTCATAGAGGTATTACAACTGTAACACCAAGTATGGTGAGTTTCTTAACATTTAGGAGCATTCTGCAACAGGTTCAGGGTTAATACATAAGGTTTGAAAGTACTGATTTTATCTTGACACTAGGGAAATAGTCAGAGCATCAAAAATCTAAAGAAAGTGGCAAGATATAGAATGTAATTTATTCTTCAGTGACTAACACTAGTCCAGAATTGCTAAGTAAGTTTTTAGCTGCTGGATAATACCAAATGGTCCAACAATTCAGCATGCACACCCTGTATGAGGCAACCGCAAGCTTTTAATGATTGAGGATGTTGGAATACCAGGGAGATATATTGGAAGTGTAACAGACAACTCAAATATTTGATAATATTCACTTGTTATTTTACTGAGTTGCAACACCGTTTTTATGCTTATTGCAGAGCTATATAAGTGTAACTCTTTGGTCACTATCAGGGGAATCTCAAGAGTATTTATGTTAAATTTCAGCTCATTTGGTCACGTTTTAGATTTTCCCAATTTCTGTACTTCACTAGTTCCTAATAATTAGCAGATATCTGAAATACTAATCTTTAGGCTGACATTCTGAGATACATCATTTGACTAGGTGCTATCTTACAATAGTATACTAACTAGGTGGACTCCTAACTATTACAACCCTCCCACACACATAATACATCCATATACCTAGGAACATGCTGTGGTGTTGCGTAGTAGACTAACTTTACTGAATTATTTCTACAGCTTCCCTCACAAAGTGGTGTTGTATATCTATGCACTTAATTCTGACATGATTAGTAGGATTCCTAGCTGATGAAATACAACTTTGACTACCTTTTAAATACATGTTGGTTCATCTGAGCTAAAACCTAGGTCTTTGATTGCCCTTTGTTGCCATATAGCCACCTTAGTTGCTTGAAAAGCAGCCATTTACTCAGCTTCTGTTGTAGAAAAGGCCATAGCTAGATATTTCTTTCAATCCCAAGTAATAACTGCACCTCTATAAAGAAATACATGTCCAGTGGTAAAGCATCTCTCAATCATATCCCTACCTCAGTCTGAGTCACTATAAGTATCAGACTTTGCCTATTAGCTGCTCCAGAGTATTCCAGTACTATGATTATAGTCCCTTGTAGATATCTGAAAATCAACTTAATTGGTGAAATTTGATCTGATCCATAATTCTGCATGAACTTACTGACTATTCCAACTACCACTGCAATATCTAAATGTTTAGACACCATTAAGTATATCAGGCTACCAACTATTGATTGATAGGAAAAGTTTTGAACCATGTTTGAGCCATTGTTACCTTAAGCTGGCTGAGATTTGCACATTTTTAGATTATTGTCCATAGGGGTAGCTGCATACTTGCATTTTGAGGCATATAAGAATGTCCCTGATTTACTTACACTGATTCAGCACTACTTTCTGCATTGGTATGTCAAAATTGACTTCAGTTCTAAGAAAATAGCTCAATTTTCTAAGTTCTTTCTTCTCAAACTTGCTAAAGAAATATGATTTGTTTGCTTTAGTACCTCCTGGCCACTTGTAACTGTTATTAGGTTGTCAACATAAAGAACTAGGACAATCACACCCTTTTTGAGCTGTCTCACATATACACTGTGATCTGCAGTGCCACAAATGAGCCCAATCTCCTCTAGATATGTGTCAATCATGTTATACCATGCTCTAGGTGCCTGCTTAAGCCCATACAGCAGCTTTCTAAGTTGGCACACCTTATGAGGGCCTTTTGGATTGGTATACCTTCTGGTTGCTCCATATATATAGTTTCTTGCAAACTATACTTATAAACGGTACCATTTGAGGTTATCTTGATTGTGTAGACCCACCTACAACCTATTGGCTTTCTCCCAATTAGTAAATCTACCAACTCCCACATTTTTGCCTTGATCAGTGATTAGCACTTTTCCTGCATGACTTGTTGCCACATGGTAACATCTGGATTTTGCATTGCCTGTTCCAGATTCTCAGGTTTGGCACATAAAGGATGACAAACTTCTTGGTGATCATTGGATGTCTGCCACTGGGATCCAGGGGCACTTCTTATTCTGATATTTATCCTAACTGAGATAATCTGCTCTGGTCTGGAGCTGGTAGAATTATCTTCTGTATCTAGCTGAATTAGGTACATATCTTTTTCATTAGTGTTAATTGCATTATCAGGCAGCTGGCTAAAGATTTCAGTGGCTTTCTGATCTGAATTCTCCTCAAAAAACCATGTCCCTGATCTTCATCAGCTTCTGGATCTTGCTGTCATACACTCTGTATCCCTTAGTATCATCACAATATCAAAAAATCCCTTTTCTACACTTTGTTTCCAGCTGAGAGTGTTTTTTGTCAGGGATGTGATAAAAGGCATCACTGCCAAAGATCCTGAGGTGCTGGAGGTCTGGTTTTTTGTCTGTATATGCTTCAAAAAGTGTGGAATCATGTAGTGCTGTTGTTGGACATCTATTCTTGATGTCTACTGTGGTAGCAACAGACTTTGCCCAAAGCTTATAGTCCATTCCCTTACCACGTGGTATAGATCTTCCAATTTATTGTACTCTTTTGATCACAACTTCTTAAGCACTGCTTCAAATGATTTGCAAGTTTAAATATGTGCTGCCTACTGAGTGTTCTTATGACAAAATATTCATGGGTAGACTGCTTGTCAGGGTCTTGAGCTTATGTCCTTCAAAGTTAAATTCTTGATTGTTCATCTGTGTGTGTTGGTGGCAAAAGGCAAAATAAAGAAATGAGTGCAATGTTGGTTTTTGTGTTACTATAGTAATAAAATACTTTCCATTATCACAGGTCCCATTAAAAGGCAGTTGCAAGGTTAACGTCCCATGGCTAAAAGATATTGATCCTGTCAGGACTCTGTGCAAAGACTATGGAGAAATAATCACAACCCAGATTTCACAAAAAACTTAGTCAAAAATTTTCATCACAATAATACATGAGTTGCTTTTGATTGGTCCTCTGCCAATTCTCGCACTTTCTTAACTCAGACACTTAATCACCTCTTTTGATTGTGTACATTGGTTGACTATTACTTCATTTTCATACACCTTACATCCTGACTCCACTAATTCTCTGACTTTCCATGCACACATATCAATTTATTTCCATTGGAACTTCAGCTGTAGATCAATTTCAAATTGTATTGTCATATACAAGTCCCTGTACCCAGCACTATTGTTAAACCCAACCCCACTCTCATCAAGTGATTCCATTAAAATCCATCATTCAATGAGTATTCCTGCTGTAACACCCTTTTCCATGGCTTTGGCAGGAACCCTGCAGCTTTATGCCATTGTTCATTCACTGATTCCCATATATCCTGGTCTTCAGGCAGCACCGTAACTTCTAGCACCTCATCTGCAGGTCTTTGCAATAGATTCTTACAATATTCAAGTGCATTTTCTGGAGCACTGCTCTTGAAGAAGTGCTACATCCTCTTTGTGCATCTATTAATATTTGAGAATCACACTGTAGGCATAGTGATAGTCTTTTGAGTACTAAACCTTGTTACTATGTCTGACAGTGGGATCCACTCTGTTGACAATGGTGGATGTGAAGGCTGTGGTAGACCAATTACTTTTCTCTGCATGCTCATCTACCTCACTGGAGGGTGGCTCAACTGGCTGAGCTTCCAACACTTGAGAAAACAGCGGATGTCTTGTTGGTAATTATTTGTGGCTATGATGGGATTCAGTCTGTTCTGGGCTGATGGTGTTAATTGCTGAGAACTATAGCTTTTTTCTCATGCTTCCCTGTCTCTGGCCTGGTGGACCGTTATTCTTTACTTCTATCTTTATTACTGCTAAGTCCTTCACAGCTATTTTGTCTGAGTGCCTGTTGTTTTGTACTCTGTTTTCTCCTTGATGGTCACTGCACTAGTAAATCTGTTTTTGCCTACTTGTCCCTTGCCAGCACTCTCCCAGCAACCTGACATTTCTTAGCCACTTGCTTTGAATTATCAGTCCTACTTGTAACTAGCTCCTGAGAAAGCTGTAAGTTTTTATTGCAGTCAAGTTCTTCATTGCTTCTGTGACCAAGTGCTTCTTGTAATGTGCTTTATTTTCTCCTTGATGAATGCAGAACTAGTGTGTCTATTTTGCCTGCTTATCCTTTGCTGGCAGTCTATTGGAAACTTAACATTTCTTAGCCACTTGGTTAAACCGTCCAGCTCTACTTGTGATAAGCTCATGGGAAGGCTGTGGGTTTTTATCACTGTCAAGTCCTTCACTGCCACTACAACTCAGTGTTTCTTGTGTTGAACTACATTTTCTCCCTAATAAATGCCGCACTGATGCATCCATAGCTGCCTGCTTGTCCCTTACTGCCATTCTACTGGCCCCTTGGTGTTTCTATGCTGCTTGTTTGGAGCCTTCAATCTTGCATGTGGCAAGATCTTGAGGAAATCACTGGTTTTTAGCTGTAGCACCCTTGTTGCTGTGCTAGACTTCTAACAGTCTTGTGAATGTTAGCACAGTCTTCATTGTTGCACTCAACCACTCAACATATCTTTCATGTCTTTTGATTTTTATGCATGGGTAAAAACACCACAGTCAAAAAATCTCTATTTGCAATGCAACAACACCCATAGAAAAAAAGGCCAAGGATACTTTATGGAGCAAAGTGAGCCCTGTAATACATCTTCTGGTTAATAACTTGATGTAGTGGCTAGTGCAGTGGAGTATTTTCACAAATATCAGTATTGCAGCCTTTAAGGATTTACCATCACCTCTTGCAAAAATCATTTCTGGATGCAACTTACCAAGTACATTGTACAACTGTCACGCAGCTGGTAACATATAGCCCAGAGACTACACTGATGCCTGCATGTGTTAGCCGTTGCATGGCACTCATATTAGAAAATGCTACCATTGCAAGGTGTCCAGCTTGTCAGGGATCCACCACCACTTGAGGATAACATTGTTCACACTCCAAATATAATCCAGTAATACCCTGTCTAAAGAAGCTTATGCAGCTCAATAAACAGTGTGAAGCTATAAAGTACTGCACCCAGTATCCATCAAGTACAAACATATCCAGTATATTTAATGGCAAGCATTACAAACAATTAAGAAGTAAGTGCAACCTTGAAGGTGTGTATGATCATACCTTTGCCTTGGTATGTGATAGATTCTCATTTAACAAGTATTCCACCAGCAAATCCTGCTGGCCACTGCTTCTCAGCAACCCTAATCTGCCACTTATCATATGGTATTAGAGCAGAAACCTTACTGTAGACTTGTTTGTATCTGGGCCTAAATCACTGTCAAACCAAGACAGCCACCTGTATCCATTGCTAGATGACATTTGTATACTCTAGCAGGACACCACTAAGTGACCATCATATCAGGGCACATATTAATATCTGCATTGGAGATACCCCAGCCATCAGCAAGATAGCTGGCTTTTCTTGGCACAATGGATGGTGTTGCTGTTGAATGTGAGAATTCCATGGGATTTACTCCATAACACTCATGCATTATTATTATGCAAGCACCAATTCCAAATACAGCATCATCCCACAGAGGGAATATACAGAAAGTCAGCTTGCAATTGTATCAAAGTTGGCAAGCTTTAAGCCATTGGCTAGATTATGGAAGTAATTGAAGACTGGGGATACTTAAGATAGTGGGTATCTGTTGGAGCAAATGCTCTCCACTGGGATCAATGCATTTGCTGCTCAACAATATCCCTATACTTATGACCAAGTGGTACATGGGGCATTAACCTGAATGAGCCCTTTGAGATACTGGAGAAATTGGAAAGAATTGGCAAGATATTAAAGAGTATCTGCTACCCAATGTACTTCTCATGAGCTCCAATCACTAGTCATAGGCATATTCAACAATATTAATGTCAGGACTGGATGAACTGAATATGTGTTGATTCAAGTGGCCTTCTGAAGCCATTTCTAGCAAGAGTATATTGGAAGCATTGGGAGTTGTATGTTAACATTGCAGGAGTATTTATCCAGGAGCAGATCTCCAATGCCAACTTGATACATCTACAGCTTTTATGCAAGGAGTTTGAAATGGGATTTAAGTGGCCATACTACAATCATAATGCTGAACACTTAGATCTCTGCCACTATTCTATCATTCCTCTACTCCATTGTGCTTGGTGTGTGGAAAATATTAGGCCTTGCTTCACCTTTTGGGAGCTTCCTGTGGAGCTGATGTGTGAAGAGACAGCAAGGCAAGTCAGGTTGCATTTACTACTATATCCCAATCACATTCAAGAACACTACCTTCAAGTCTGTCACCAATGTGGTGGGTTGGTACATGGAGGACAGCCAGAAAGAGGTGGAAAATACTGAGACAGATATGCATATGGAGACACTTGTGCCTTTGGTACTAAAATGCTAAGCAGCCCTAGAGAGTGGGTAATCAGATAAGTAATGCAAAGTTGGGTTGGGTGCAACAAGCAAATGGATCTTATTAGGACAACTCAACCAATGTATGCCATGTTTCTCCTGGGAACAAGCCAACTTCTTCACCATTCAATGCAGAATTCACACAAGCAAGAGCCAGAGTGCACCAATATGTGGGACTAGAACTCAGCAGGGAGAAGGAATATATTGGTTAAATATTAATATTTTTGTGTATATTAAGGAGGTATTTATGGCAAAAGTGGCAGCAACCAAGCATATGTATGCAAGATGTATATGTTACCAGCAACACAAGGTATATGGCATCTTTGCAAGTATAATACTAAAAAGCTGTAAAGCTGAGGCTATAAAACCCTATGAGAAATCTCAAACTTGGAATTCATCTGACTTTTAGCTGGTATTCTGCTGGTATTCTGATGGTATTTGCTGATATTCAGCTGGTATTTTGGGTTCAAAATTTCAAATGCAATTTTTGATGCAGGTAATAGGCAGCTAAATACCAAATTTGGTATGAATGCTAGTTTGCCTAGTCTCATCCTGGAGAACTTGTTTGCTTGCCTACCCATCAGCTCAGAACAGAGATATTTAGAGTTGGCAATTTTGAGTAACTTGGATTTAGCTGATACTATCATGGTTTTTTGCTGGCCTTTTCTCAGTTTTTTTTCTTAGGGAAAGTGTGTCAATTGCAGCAGGTGTGCACATATGTAGAGGTTAGTGAGCAGGAGGCCATAGTTTTTTTTGACTCAAGCTGTATGTGAAATACCCAAGAAAGTAGTGGTCAAAGAGGGGTGATTCTGCAGCAAAACATAGGAATAGCACAAGGGGAGGTAGGAAAAGAAAATGCCTTTTGGTAAATTGGTGCAGTTGCATTATACAGAACTATCTGTAGGCAGCCGTTATGATGGCAGCAGAGATTAGCAATGAGGCCCTCAGAACAGCACTAAGTTTATAGCTGTATAAGGAAATTGAATATATTGGCGGGCTAGGTCCACTTGAATAAATGAAAAGCACATCAAGACTGTACAATACCTTGCAATTTTTCCTGAAGGACCACTAAAGTACTGTCAAGTTTATTATTTTATTTGGCAGTAAAATCTGCAAAACACCAATACAATCACATTATAAGATTTTACGGGGAGTCATAAATTTCAAGCTGCTAGCATTATAACAGAATCATTGCCAACAGCTGATCCAGAATGGATGCACATGCAGGACCAATTTACTTTTGATAGGGACTACTATTGTGACCAAGTGCTTCTAGCATTACACTTTGTTTTCTCCTTTATGAATGCTGCACTGGTGGATGTGTTTTTGCCTGCTTGTCCCTTGCTGGCACTATCCTGGCAACCTGACAATTCCTTTTCACTTGTTTGGAACTTCCAGCCTTGCTTGTAATGGGCTCCCAAGAAGGCCATAGGCTTTTATTGCTGTGAAGTCCTTGACTGCTACTCTGATTGAGTGCTTATTATATTGAACTCTGTTTTTTCCTTGATATATGTTGTACCAATGCATGTGTTTCTGCCTGTGTCTCTTACTGGCACTCATCTGACTGCCAACCATTTCTTTGCTGCTTGTTTGGAGCTTCCAGCCCTACTGGTGATGGGCTCCTGGGAAAGCTGCGGGCTTTATCACTTGCAAGTCCTCAACTGCTACCATGCCTCAATGCTTCTTACATTGAGCTATGTTTGCTCCTTAACAAATACTGTACTGATGCATCTGTTTTGAAATGCCTGTGCCTTACTAGCACTCTTCTGACTACCTGGTGTTACTTTATTGCTTGTTTGGGGCTTTCAGCCCTGCTTTTGACAAGCTCTTGAGGAAGCCTCTGGTTTTTGGCCATGGCACACTTGTTCTTCTGTCTTTGATAGTTTCTGCTATTGTTGAGACATATTATTAGCATTCCAATGCTGACCCATAGACTGTTTGCTTGCTTGAATCTGGGATAATGCTAATGCAACAGGTCAAGTGCATTCTGCTTGACCTTCAGTTCCTGATAATACCATGGAAAGCTGGTTGTAAGATGAACCCTACTAGACCTCTAAAGGCCTCTTGCATATTAGGACACTCTTCATCCTTACACTCAATGGTTTCATGGATCTTCAATGTCCTTTGATTTGTTGGCTTGAATATAAGCACCACAGTCTCTCCACCCCTGATGTGATACATTTTTTTGTAGGCTTTATCCTTGGGCACTGCTGTTATGCTTCAAGACTGTACAGTGTGCCTCAGCAGCTACACTGGGAAATGACTCAGTTCTTGGCTGCAACATTGAGCTACTTGAGTACCTTCTTTGCAGTAAAGATGCTGCATTCTGTACCTATTATATTGATTGCACTACATCCATTAGCCACTCATCCTGTTTCTAGACCATTGCCTAATTTCTCTGGGCCCTTGCAACTATCCTATCAGCCACTCTACCTAATTGCCTCATAATTCTCTCTTGTTGCACCTGCATGTTTTCTTAAACCTTACCATCAGTGAGTAACTTCTGGAGAACTGACCAATGAAGGCCCACTCAAAGTACCTCAATATCAGGAGACTTTAGTAAGTAAAAGAATGTGTCAGTGCATGGCACTTCAGGCTGGTTCTGTACCACCATCTGGAGCTATTCAGTACAGCTAAGCTTCAGCAGTGCAATTATCAACCAGGAAGCATAATATTGTCTACAAGTACACAAGTAGCCAAGATGATAGTCAACAAGGAAGTGCTTTAGGTATGCAAAGTGAAACACTACCAATTGCTTCTGTAGTGAAACCTGTAAGAAAAAACCTAGGAGAAGTTAATGTGATTGCATTGAGTTGCTATCATTTGTCATGATCCAAGTAATGCATTTTTTTGCAATCTAAAAAAGCCATTTGCAAACCAGTGATTGCTAAATCTTTAATATAAGTAGTTTCAGGGAAGTCTTGCATTTGTGGCAAAACCTTATAAATATACACCTTAAATACCAATAGATCATCTGCAAAACCAGTGCAGCTATCTGATCTGTTTTGCACCAACCTAACCAGTAAAGTAATAGCTACACAACCTTGTCCAGTCCCTAAGTTCAGGGATTGACCTGCTCAATGGGCAAAATGGAATATTTGATGGCAAACTAAGTAGCTTGTGTATTGGTCAATAAGCCATATGGGGGCTCACAGATTCAGGATACCTTTAGATCAATCAACTACTGAGATACTGTCCAATTGTAGTGATGGTAATCAAGATGGTAAGTATCAATGTATTCTATAGTGTGATGCACATTAATTTTGAGTAATCTTGAAGAAACTGATTCAAATACCAGATTTTATCTATTATAATAGTGGTATCCAATTGCACACATGGTGCAAACATTACAAGTTGGCACAATCATCCATACCAACCTTATTGAGTCAAACTGTGTCATAGTGTGCAAAATCATCCCACATAGTGCAAACCTGTCCAAGAGCAATCCTACCAACTGTTAGCCACAGCATTGCACCTAGTTCTTAACAACCTCAAATTGCACCTTATGCCCTGGCATGGTATAATGGAACAAGTCTATTGGCCAAGTACCAAAAAGTCCTTGCCAGATATTCAGGAGGTATTCATGGCAAAAGTGGTGCCAACCAAGCTAGTGTTTGTAATTTACATATGCTATCAACAATACAAGGTGTATGGCAGCTTTGCAAGTATCACACTGAAATACATAAAGTTGCAGTGATACAAGTGTGTATACTGCAGTGGGTGTGTTCATATGCAGAGGTTAGTAAGCAGGGGGCAATAATTTTCTTTGATTCCAACTATATGTGGAATACCCAAGGTAGTAGTGGGTAAGCAATTAACAAGGGGTGATTCTACAGTAGAGCATGAGCTTGGCCCATGGGGAGGTAATAACAGGAAACTCCATTTACCAAATTTGTATGGTAGCATTATACAGGGCTAGCTGTAGACTGTGGTACTGTCATTATAATCAAGCAGAGAGCCACAATGAGGCCATTAGAGCTCTGTCCTTACATTTATATTGTTGCATATGTATATGAATATTGATTGGAGCTTCTATAATGTTCATTAATTAGTAGATACTTGGTAATATCTTGCCAATTATTTCAAATTCTTCAGATATTTCAATGAGCTCATTTAGCATGAAATACCCCAGGTATCACTTAGTCATTTTTTTTAGAGTTATGTTGAAGAGCAAATGAATACAACACACAAAGAGATAGCACTGAAGAAGAAGGCTCCCTGATGGATTGTGAGCCTATCCACCCTAACAACGGTACCCTGCATGAGTCTGGCCAAATCTCTATCTGCATTGAGGCAACACCCATAGAAAAAAAGTCCAAGGATACATTATGGAGCCAAGTGAGCCCAGTAGTACATCTACTGGTGAACAATGTAATATTGTGGCTAGAGAAGTGGCAGGTTTCCGCCAATATAAGCAATGAGGGCTTTGAGCATTTATTATTACTTCTGAGAAAAAAAAGTACTGCACCTAGTATTAATCAAGAGCAAATGTTTGTGATATATTTAATGGCTAACATTGCAAACAACCAAGAAGCAAGGGCTACTATGAAGGTATGTATGACCATGCCTTTGCCTTGGCATGTGATGGATTCTCATTTAACAAGTACTCTACCAGCATATCCTTCTGGCCACTGTTTCTCATCAAGCAGAATCTGCACCTATCTTATAGTATCAGACCAGAAATCTGATTGTAGTCTCACTGGTATCTGGGGCTAAATCAATGTCTAACATTCATAGCTACCTGTATCTGTTGCTTGATGACTTTTATATGCTTTCCAGCAGGATACTACCAAATGGCCATCATATCAAAGTGCCTATCTTTAACTGAGTTGGTGATATCCCAGCCATCACTAAAATTGCTGGCTTTTCTGGGCACAATAAATGGTTTTGCTGTGAAATGTGTGAGATCCAGGGAATTTACTCCATAGATTGCAAACATTTTATTATACCAATACCAACATTGAGAACATCATCTTTGCACAGCAAGAATATACATAAGTCAGCATGGAATTGCAGCAAAGTTAGCTAGCTATAAGCCATTGGCCAGAATACAGAATTAATCCAAAACCTGGGATACCTCAGGTAGTGGGTATCTGTAGGAGTAAAAGCTTTCCACTGGGAGTAATGCACTTGCTTTTCAACATTATCCCTATATTGATGACCAAGTTGCACATGGCACATTTCAAGCTAAATGAGCCTTTCAAGATATCAGAGAAATTTGAAAGAACTGACAAGGTGTTACAGAGTATCTACTTACCCTAAGTAATGCAAAGTTGGGCTAGGTGCATCAAGCAGCTAGTATTTATTAAGATAGCCTTACCAAAGTATGCCAAGTTTCTCTATATTGTAAGCCAGTTTCTTCACCATCCAATATTGAAGTCACACAAACAAGAGACAGAGTGCTCCCATAAAGGTGACTAGAATCCAGCAGGGAGAAGGAATATGTGGTTGTAAAGACTTGCAACTCCACTTAAATACTCACCTAACTTAGTCACTTGGATTATTACCTTCAAATTCTAAGGAATACTGACTAAAAGCCTTGTTGGGATTGACTTTGTATATTTTCACCAAAATTTCAAGTACTCAAAAGATGAAAATTCTGAAAGTTGTCCAAACAGCTCCAAACTTTGCACACAAGCTCATGGAACCTTTGTAAACCTACTCTTTATGTTTGTTATGCCAAGAGCATGCAACAGTATAAATATTACTTTTACATTCAATAATTCACTAAGTGAAAACCACAATATCTACTGGATCTCCCAATCACTTTCAATATCTCCAAGACTCTTACAACAGGTTAAGAACCCTAAGCTGTCACTCTCTATTATGTCTATTACTGCTATTATTGAAATTTTTCCTCTGCTGAGAAGTTAGATGGATCTAACCACCAAATGTGGAAGGTGAAGATGAATATGCTGTTGCAAGAAAGAGGACTTTAGGATATTGTCATGAGAGAACAATGCCCTCCTAAAAACATGGGGAGGAATTCTTAATGTACTAGAAGTAAGAACAGAGTGCCTTTAACTGCATTTGCCTTAATGTCAAAAACAAATAGCTAATTCAATGCTCAAGAGCAAAAATGGCAAAGAATGCTTGGAAGGCATTAGAAGACACCTACCAGTCTTATTCAGCTGCCAAGAGAATGTATCTTAGACAAAAAATTGTACTACAAAAATGTGGCCAGGAGAAGATATGAAAAATCTAGTCAATAGAATTACCCTGCTGGTAGATGAGATGGAATCTGTGGGTGTACCAACTACTGATATGGATGTGATAGTAACCATCCTAAATAACCTCACAGACAAGCTTCAGGGCCATGTATCAGTTTTAGAGCTCAGAATTGAAGATTTGACCGTAAATTTTGTACATGGAAGGCTCCTGGATGAAGCATTAAGAAAATCAAGAGCCAATACAAAGGAAGAAGAAATGCTTTAATAAGCAATGATAACCAACTAAGGAAATGCCCAAGACCTTGTAAAGGCAATAACAACCTGCTTTGCAACTACTGCAAAAGGAAAGGATGCTGTAGTGGGGTGACAGTGACACCCACTGACAGATATGCTCATTCCCGTATTTTCTACTTCCCTATATCTCTACTACATTTATTTTAGTTTTATCCCATTTGTCTTACCCAATCAGTACTATCCCATAAGCCAGTTGACTATCATACCTACTTACCTTATTGCATAAGTTACCCCTCACTTTATGTAAGATTACTAGCTATAAGTGCCTCTATATTATGCAAGTACCCGCGCCAGTACCCATGACACATGATCAACCTGTGTCACCATCACATTTCCATACCATATATGGTATCCCTATGTTACACAGGTTTCAGAATACTGATACCTGATTGGTTGGATGTGCTGTACCTCTTGGAACCTTCCGGCACCTACTTAGAACATTCTTAAGTCATTCTGATGTCATTA
The DNA here is from genome assembly GCA_002104905.1 of Basidiobolus meristosporus CBS 931.73. Classification (NCBI taxonomy): domain Eukaryota; kingdom Fungi; phylum Basidiobolomycota; class Basidiobolomycetes; order Basidiobolales; family Basidiobolaceae; genus Basidiobolus; species Basidiobolus meristosporus. Next base: position 57,573 of record MCFE01000393.1, on the reverse strand, counting down.
AGATTTCTATTAAGATCCAGAACCTTCTGGAACACCTTGATTAGTAATCACTTAGCCAGTAAGAAAAGTATATAAGGGAGGCTATCCCTCAACAATAAATCATCATCCCTTTTATCAATATACCAACTTGTTGATTAGTGTGATCACTGCTACCTGCTGCTACCTGAACTTCCAACTCCAGACCACAGGACACACCCAGGAAACCATGCTGATGCCAACTGACCTTGGAGGCACTACTTGTGAGGAATACTCAGAGTAGGTATCTTTTACTATATTTGATTCTTTCCCAAGTTTGTTCTTGTACAGGCAAAGACACTTTTCTATCTTTGTAACTATTGATCACAGCTGCATTCTTATCAAGTCCCTGCTGGTGGAGTTTACAGCTCTTTTGACTTTGGAAGCTTTAGTACATTGTCATCTCAAAGGATGCTGAACCCAGCACATACTTTTGTTAAGATGCCAACTAAGTTGGGGATTGTAGCTCAATAGTTTTCCCTTGACAAGCTTGTGGCTTTATTCCCCTTCACATTAGATTAGAGACAGAACCCAAATATTCCTAGCAAGCTTTTGCCAGAGGTTATTGCACCCAGTGAACACCCCACACACAAAACACTTGAGAAGTGTTGGACATATCTCTCCCTTGGACCTATACACTACCACAATGCACATCAGACTAGTGATTGAAAAAGAGCAATGGTGAGCAGAAAAAGCCTCAATATGGAAAAGCTGCAACAACTGAAGATAGACATTTCATATGTAAACTTAATATGACCACAAACAAGGACTCTCAGCCATGGAATATTGACTCTGGAGCATCTCAACACATTACACACTTAATAGAACTTTTTACCCCATATCAAGAAATTTGAATTAAGAGGTTTTCATGGGTGATGATAGAACACATGATGCAGTGGGAGAAGGAAATATTGCAGTAAACCTTAGAAGCAGTGAAAAAAGCCATATACTGACCTTTGAAGAAATACTCCATGTACCAGAAATAGCCAAGAACCAACTATCTGTAAGCAAGGCCACAACAAAAGGACTCAGTTTGAGCTTTGACAATTCTGGATGCAGGATCACTGATCAAAATGGTGCTCATATTGCTTTGGGTAGCAGAGATCAGAATCTGCATAAGTTGACTTATAATCCGTCATATTTGGAAGTCAATAAAAATAACTTGAATGAAAAAACACCTATGCTTTGGCACAGGGGATTTGGACACATCAATTTTGATCATTTGCACAAAATGTTCAAATTTCCGCTAATTTCTGGAGTAAAAATTGATCCCCCAGCTAATTTGGATCACTGTGAAGCCTGCATATATGGGAAACAAGCCAGACAACTGTTCAAGAGCTCTGGGCTAATCAAAACTAAGAAAAAATCAGATCTATTTCATTCAGATCTTTTTGGACCTATGCAAAATTTATCCTTAGGTGGAGTGGTGGTGTATAAGTCCAAAGGAGAGATATGTTGTGGTAGGGTAATCATACCTTCCACAGACAAGTTTATTCATATAGTCATTATGATATACTTATCCATATTTTATCTTATCAGTATTATCCCATTCTTCTTTTGCCCATATTATCAGTATTATCCCCATATGATGTTTACCCTGATTAGTTATTAGCATTAGTTATCCCAGATGTTATTCAGCTTTGTGATCAGTATATTTATCTACATAAGGCAAGTACCCGCGTCAGTACCTGTGGCACATGACCTAGGTCTGTGTTACCATCCCTACCATTTCAATACCATATATGGTATTTCTATGTTGCACAGGTTTCAGACTACTGATTCCTGATTGATTGGATGTGCTGTGCCCTTTAGAACCTTCCAGGACATTCTTGGCATATTTTTAGCTCATAGTGATATCATCAAGAATTCCACTGATGCCTAGAGTCTTCTAGAACCATGTCATTAGTAATCACTTGGCAATCAGGAAAAGTATTTAAGGGAAAGCAATCCCTCATCAATAAATCATCCCTTCTATCAGTAGCACTTCTACCTTATTGATTAGCAGTTGATCACTGCACCTGCCTTCAACAGTACATCTCAGACCTGCCATCAAGGAGCTTTTCAAGGTAGTGCACAAGACACACAGAGGCCTTTGGAGACACTTGGAGCACCTAGGAAGCTAGAGAAGCAGGAGCTTTTACCATAGTGACATATTGGCAAAGATACCAGCAGTTTAGACACAGAGGTTATTGCACCCATCAGACACCTCACACACCTTGAGTTGTGTAGCTTCTCCCAGGAGTACCTCTACACCACCACAATGACCAACACTTCTCAAGTTTTATTTGTATGGGGTGTTTACTGGGTGCAATAACCTCTGGCAAAAGCTTGCTAGGAATACTTGGGTTCTGTCTCTAATCTAATGTGATGGGGAATAAAGCCACAAGCTTGTCAAGGAAAAACTATTGAGCTACAATCCCCAACTTAGTTGGTATCTTAACAAAAGTATGTGCTGGGTTCAGCATCTTTTGAGATGACAATGTACTAAAGCATCCAAGGTCAAAACAACTGTAAACTCCACCAGCAGGGACTTGATAAGAATGCAGCTGCAGTCAATAGTTACAAAGTAAGAAAAGTATCTTTGCCTGTAGCAGTACAAACTTGGGAAAGAATTAAATATAATAAAAGATACCTGCTCTGAGTATTCCTCACAAGTAGTGCCTCCAGGGTCAGTTGGCTGTCAGCACAGTTTCCTGGGAGTGTCCTGTGGCCTGGGATTGGAGGTTCAGGTAGTGGTAGGTAGCAGTGATCACACTAATTGACAAGTTGGTATATTGATTAAAGGGATGATGATTTATTGTTGAGGGATTGTCTCCCCCATATACTTTTCTTGCTGGCTAAGTGATTACAAATCATTGTGTTCCAGAAGGTTCCAGAGATCAATAGAAATCTTAATGACATCAGAATGAGCTAGGAGTATTCTAAGTAGGTGCCAGAAGGTTCCAAGAGGTACAGCACATCCAACCAATCAGGAATTAGTACTCTGAAACCTGTGTAACATAGGGATACCATTCATGGTGTGGAAATGGTAGGGATGGTGACATATGTTACTATGTGTCATGGGTACTAGCATGGGTACTACCCTAATATAGAAGCACTTATAGCTAGTAATCTTGCATAAAGTGAGGGATAACTTATGCAATAAGGTAAGCAGGTGTGATAGTCAGCCGGCTTATGAGATAGTACTGATCAAGTAAGACAAATGGGATAAAACTAAAATATGTGTAGTAGAGAAATAGGCAAGTAGAAAATATGCAAATGTGCACATCTGTCAGTGGGTGTCACTTTTACTGATAATTATACAAGATACACATGGGTCTACTTCATGGAGAGAAATGAAGAAGTTCTGTCTAAGCCCAGGGAGTTTGAAGCCATGGTGGAGAGAGAAACTGGTGCAAGAATCAGGAAAATACACTCTGATAATGGTGGAGAATATACCACAAAATTCTCCATATACTTCTGCACAACTCATGGGATAAAGCAAGAGACTACTATAGCATATTCCCCATAGCAAAATGGAGTAGCAAAATATGCAAACAGATAAATAAACATCATGGTAAGATCTATGATCCTTAATCAAAAACTATCCTTTAATTTTTAGGCAAAATCCATAGCCTCAGCTGTGTACCTTAAAAATAGGAGTTATAACAGAATACTCTGTGTTTCTACTCCATTTGAAGCATGGTATGGATACAGACCAAGTGCAGAGCATCAAGGAATATTTGGGTGTACAGCATATGCTAAGAAACTCCCAAGAGCTCAGTCACAATATGAGCAAAAAAGTGAGAAATGCTTATTTTTGAGCTACTGCAATGAGAGTATAGCATACACACTCTATAATACCAAAGCAAAGAAGCTGATCAAGTCCAGGGATGTGTTGTTGGATTAAGTTTCAGAATTTTCACAAAAAATGACATCAGATGATGACAAAAATCTGATCTCAAGTCCACCAATTGTCAGGATTGAATCAGAGCAAAACAAGAACTTTTTCACTGCAGAGGACTCAACAACTGTGGCTCAGCTTGAAGCAGTTCCCAGGAATATTCCATAACTGATCATTTTAGTACTGAATGCCCAAAGATTGAGCTGAACAAGAAATGGCCCCAACTACTTTATCAATGAGTGTACCAACTCAGCCAATGCCTATTCAGTCCATATTGATGAGCCCCAGACTCTAAAAGAGGCCCCAAATAGCCCTCAGAGAAAGTTTTGGAGATGTGCAATTACTGAGAAATATCAGGCCCTAATGGAAAATCAAACTTGGGACTTGGTCAAATTACCAATCAACCAAAAATTAGTTGGATGCCATGGGTCTTTAAGACAAAATACAAGGCTGAGGGTACAGCTGAAAGATAAAAGGCAAGACCTATGGCCAAAGGATACTCTCAAACAAATGGGCTTGACTATGCTGAGACCTTTTCACTGGTAGCCAAGTTTAATTCCATCTGATTAATATTGGCTATTGCAGCCAAATACTAGTTTTTTATACATCAAATGGATGTGAAAACTGCACTTTTGAATGGAGAACTTGATGAGGATGTGTATATGGACCAGCCTGATGGGCTTGTAGATCAAGATAACTCCCATTTGGTCTGCAAACTTAAAAAGTCTCTAAACTGCCTGATACAATCACCAAGAGCCTGGAATTGCAAAATAGATTCTTATTTGGAATCTTTGAGTTTGAAACAGAGTAATGCTGACTATAGTACATCCCATAAGCCAGATTAAGCAAATACAGTTCTATTAGGTCTATAAATGGATAATCTTATTATAGCTGCCAATAACCTAGAAACATTGGAAGAGACTAAATCCAGCCTATCTAAGGAGTTCAAGATGTCCAATCTAGGAGAACTCAGTTACTACTTAGGGATAAAATTCTTCATAGACAGAAGTACCCAGACTATCACCCTAAGCCAATCCAAGTATACTCAAGATATACTTAGAAGTACCAAATGGAAGACTGTCAACCAGCAGCTACCCCAATGGAGACAAATCCTAACTTGATCAAAACTCAGCCAAATCAAGAGATCTTGGTGCCATCTGAAAGCCCTGTCTTTCCTTATCAATCAATGATTGGCAGTGTGATGTATTTCATGCTTGGAATACATCCAGATATCTCATATTCAGTGGGAGCTGTCAGCCAGCATAACCAGAACTATGGATCTGATCATATAGCAGCAGTTAAGCAGATTTTTGGATACCTAAAGGGAACTGCTGATATCTGCTTAAGATACACTGGTAAGAACTCAGAACAGGATCTTGTGGGATACTCTGATGCTGATTGGGGACAAATTTTGGTTGATAGAAGACCCACTACAGGATGCACCTTTCTTGACTGTCAAGGAGTAATTTCATGGAATTCAAGAAAACAACCAATTGGAGGACTTTCTACCACAGAGGCAGTGTATATGGCAGCTTGTGAAGCTATAAAAGAGGTAATGTGGTTAAGGAAGCTTTTGAAAATTCAGGCTTATGTCAAAAAATGACTATTACTTTATTTCAAGATAATCAAGGATGTATACAATTAGGTAGAAATCCAGATTTCATGCTAGAACTAAGCACATAGATGATAGACATCATTTCATACATGAAGCTATAGAGAATAACTTAGTTAACTTAGCTTACTACCCTACATATCAAATGATTGCAGACATATTTGCCAAATCATCAGCTAGAGACAAGTTTGAATATTGTAGGTCAAAATTAGGATTAGTCATTATGAGCATTTAGTTAAGTGGGAGTGTTGTAAAAACTTGTAATTTCACTTAAATATACACCTATTGTAGTCACTTAGATCATTACCTTCAGATCCTAAAGAATACTAACCAAAATCCATGTTGGGATGTACTTAGAATACTTTCACCAAAATATGAGTACCCAGAACATGAAAACTTTCAAAGTTGTCCATACAGTCCCAAACCTTGCACACATGCTCTTGGGATCTTTCTAAACCTATTCTATGTGCTTCTATGCCAAGACCTTGTAAAGTATAAATGCTACTTTTACATTCACTAGATCATTAAGTAAAAACTACAAAATCTATTGGTTCTCCCAATCACTTCCAATATCTCTAAGACTCTTACTACATATATTAGCTAATTACCAAGAGATTCTTTGCAGATATTCAGGTGTATTCATGGCAAAGGTGGTGGCAACCAAGCACATGTTTGCAAGATGTATATGTTACCAGCAATGCATGGTATATGCCTACATTGCAATTATCACAATGAAAAGCCGTAAAGTTGAGGTGATAGAAGTGTGTAAATTGTAGCAGGTGTGTTCCTATGTAGAGGTTTGTCAGCAGGATGCCATAGTTTTTTTTAATTTGAACTATATGTGGAATACCCAAGGTAGCAGTGGGTAAGCAAATTAAGAAGAGTGATTCAACAGTGGTAATATGAATGGTTCACAGGGAGGTAGAAAAAGAAAGTACCATTTGGATAATTGGTATGGTGGCATTATGTAGAACTACCTGTAGGCCTCCAAACTGTCACTAAAATGACAGCATAGGTGTGCAATGAGGCTGTCAGAACACTGTCAGGTTTTTTGCCATATAAGGCAATCAGATGTATTGGCCGGTTAGGTTTGCTCATACAAATGTAGAGTGCATTGTGACCATTGGAGTGCCATGCAATTCTTGTCAAAAGACCACTGAAACACTATCAAGTTTTTAAACTATTGGCAGTAAATTAGCAAAACACTAGCACAATCCTGTCAAAAGATTGTGTGGAGGGTCAATAATTCCAAGCTGCTGGGACTATGACAGACTTATTGCAGGACTCTGATGGCTGATCAGGATCAGATACACCCATAGGACCATATTATTTTTCATGGAGTATGGAAAGAAAGTATCTCAAGAATTGCAGAAACTGCCAAAGGCAGAAGAACAAGGGTGCCGCAGCTAAAAATCAGCAGCTTCCTTAAGAGCCTGTTGCAAGTAGGGCTCAAAGCTCTAAATATACAGCAATGAAATGTCTAGTAAACAGCAGAATGCTGATAAGAGACAAGCATGCAGAAACAGATGCACCAGGGCAGCAATTAGCAAGGGGAAAATAAAGTACAAAATAAGAAGCACACAGTCAGATTAGCAGTGAAAGACCTGGCAGCAATAAAGACAAAAGTAAAGGGAAAAAAGTCTACCCAAGCCAGAGATGGGGAGGCATGAGAAAAAAGTTGCAGTACTCACCAATTAATGCCATGAACCCAGTACTGGCTGAATTCTATAATAGCCAAGAAGAATTACCAAGAAGACCACAGCCATTTTCTTGAGAGTTGGAGGTTCAGCCAGTTGAGCTACACTCCAGTGAGGTAGCTGAGTTAGAAGAGAAAGACAATTTGTCTGCCATTGCCTGCATTATAGAATGAGTGTAAATCCCACTGACAGACAAAGTAACAATGTCCAGAAATCAGAAGACTATCAAAATACCTAGAGTGGAATTTTGGAACATTAATAGGCACACTAAGGGGTAGCAGCACTTCTTCAAGCGCAGTGCTCAAGAAAATGCACTGAAATATTGCAAGGATTTATTCCAAAGACTAGAAGATGAGGTGCTAGAAGTTGCAGTGATGGCTGATGATCAGGATGTATGAGAACCAGTGAATGAACAATGGCATAAAGCAGTAGGGTTCCTGCCAAAGTCATGGGAACAGGGTGTTACAGCAGAAACACTTATTGAATGGTGGATTTTAATGAAGTTACTTGTGGAGTGTGAGGTTGGGCTTAATGTTAGTGTAGGGTATAGGGACTTGTATAGGTCAATACAATTGGCAATTGAGGTACAACTGAAGTTTTAATGGAAATAAATCAATTTGTACACATGAAAAGAAAGAAAAACAGTTGAGTCAGGAAGTAAGGATTGTGAAAAAGAGGCAATAGCCAATCAATGCACACAAACGTAGGAGGTGATAGAGTGTCTGGGATCAGAGAGTGAGCAAATTGGCAGGGAACCAATCAAAAACCGCTTATACATTGTTGTGATGAAAAATTTTGACTGAGTTTTTTGTGAAATCTGGGGTGTGATTATTTTTCAATGGTCTCTGCACAGTGTCCTGATGGGATCAGTACCTCTTAGTCATGGGACTTTAACTTTGTGGCGGCCATTTGATGGGATCATCACAATAATTTTTCATAGGGTGACACTAATGCCAGTCCTAGCCAAGTCTGATTTCATAAGTAATCCAGAGGGTATTAAGGGTTAAGTTTCCATATTCAAAGTGGTTGTGATGCTTGATAGCTGACAGCCCAATGAATGTAGGAGTATCAGAAACAAGGGTCCTGTAGGTGGATGCAGTCCTTGGTGACTATGTATGCCAAGTATCATCTTATAGCCTGCTAAAGATGCTTCAGCTATATATGGGGATAGCCAAGGTTTCTCAGATGTAGACTGATTTGTTGTTTTAGTATTTGGTAAAATGCTTGATGTGTTATTCTATATTCAACTCTATACCTCCATATGTGGGTCCTAGTACATCAATGTGAGCACCCATGCAAGACATAAGATGGGAATTGATTGCAAGTAGTAGGACCAAGATTAGCATTTGTCTGAGGAAGAGAGTACTGGTGTACAGCCAAGCAGGGCTCCAGTAGGCTACGTAAAGAGGTAGAGAGTTGGCCATGATAGCAATAACCCCGCACTGCTGGCACATAGGGGGGACTGATTTGGGAGTCACCATGGTCCATCATAATCCTTATCTGAATAAGCCCTAGGCCGTTAAATTCCACTGATGCAGGAAGATGGGGATGGACTAGAGCATTGTTGAGGCCACGGTCGGACCAGTGTGATGGGTGAAATCCATTTGGACAATGAATGCACCCATCTCACGCACACCAATGGGAGAGGCAGAGGCGGAAAAGGCTTGGGCCAACCTGTTCTTCGCATGGTAAGATCTGGTTGGCAGGGTCGATACCTGCTGAACCGGGAATTTTCGACCTTGGGTTGGCTGTTGATGGTTTGTTGGCGAGGTGAGCGAATATCGCCTGCATCAAGAAACAACACCTGCATGTCCACTCATTTGGTAGGGATGTAGAGCAATATTGCCTCATCCAGGCCACCAGTGCGCATGTTGTCGGGATCATGCGTTCATGGGTAATGTTCCGCGATCATGCCTGGTCGACTCCACCTCGAACATGCGCTCTCCTGTAATGGGACAAATAATCCCCCGTCAGCCCAACCGGCTATAAAACCGACGACCCCACTTCCTTCATCATCACCACCACCATGGTTACTATCAAGAAAGCAGCACTCCTTGTCGCCCTGCTCAGCGGACCCATCGGCTTGGCTCTTGGTGCGGAAGAGGGGATTCTTCACGGGGTGAGCGGGACGATCGACAACGAGCAAGGAATCCCTGCCGGAGTTGAGGTGAACCAGGTAAGTGAACGGGTGAACTACCGGAAGAAGCTTGACTACGTGCACCGACTTTTCGAGAATTTCATGTACCCAAACAACACCATCATCGCGAAAAGTGGTAAAGCCCCCGGAATCCTGGCCGCCGATATCCGTGGCCGGGTGGACATCACATGGACGTTCAACGACCTCGAGGAGAACATCGAGTACCTCTTCGGACTCTTCTCAAACCTCGCCTCTTCCTCCAGCGTCCCAACTATCCTGGGCGTTCCCAAGAGTTACACCATGTTTGAGTTTGCGGTGACGGGCGAGGTCGCCACCACAAGCGTCATCATCGACTTCGTTCACGAGGCCACTGGGATCCACCTTCCCGTCCAGGTGGATGTGTGGCTGAGATTTAATCATGCTGGGGAGATCACCCAGTACGATGCGGTATTCAGGCGGTGGTCTGTAGGCTTCCGCTCCTTCCTCCCTAAGATCGCCCCCTTGATTGCCGATTTCCTGAAAGTCCCGATGTCGGAGGTCACCCCCGCGACCCTCCCAGGATTGGTCCAGAAATTCCTGTCATTGGGTATCTGCCAGTCACATGACAAGTACTGCTTGGGTAAGGATCAGCAATACAAGAGCAACGAGGAATGCTTGGAGTTCCTACAGCAAAAGGTCCCGTTGGGGCTACCCGATGAGATGGGGCAGGACAATGTTCTCTGCCGTGTGATCCATGTCAACATGATCCCCTACAGACCAGACTTCCACTGTCCACACATCGGGCCAACTGGTGGAGGAATGTGCGTGAACAGGAAGTATGAAGATTACTTCAAGCCTTACTTCCCTCAGTCGTTCATCGGCAAACCCTAAGCATGAGCACCAATCCCCGACCTATTTACCTCCCACATCTATCTATGGCCATATTTATCCCACCACCAGAATTAACCTTGCTTGGTCCACATCCTGAATAAAGTCGATCCAACCGATCATAAAGTTAACCAACAATCGACCGGGCCCCCGAATTTCTCCAGTCACACCGTGATCTCCAGGAAAGAAAAAAAACGGATTTTTTTCAGTCGGCCAGAGACTATACCTAAATCCGAGTGGAGGGTGGTGGTGAGCGCGCTTGAAGCAAACCCACCCAGGCTATGTCTTGTTATTCCGAATCCGAGTTTGACCCCCAAGGTAGGTCGCCAGGAGGCGGGAGATACCCCGGTCGGCTGCGTACTAAACGAGCCTCGGTTCACATTTAGATGAGCGTTGGGATGATTGGAGCGAAGCTGAGAACGAGTCTCTCCAATGCCTGTTCTGCCCGGAGGTATATCAGCAAGTAGAGGAGCTGTTTGACCACTGTAAGGAGGCCCACAGCTTCGACTTTGTCAAGACCAAGGCCGCACTTGGTAAGCAGACCTTCGTTGTCAGAGGGTTGGGAAAGGGGACCCGGCTAACCAGATCTCTCCCCGCGCAGCCCTGGATTTTTATCAGTGCATCCGTCTGATCAACTACATCAGAAAGGAGGTCGAGGCGAACCCGAATTTCGCCGGCTGCAACTTCACCGGCGCTGAGCCCTTCTTCCAAGATGACACGTTCCTCAAGCCAGTCTTGGAGGAGGATGCACTTCTGTATGGTAGGTGGAAGCGGGTACTCAAGATGACCGAACGATACTTACCGAGTTCTACGCAATAGCCTTCGAAGATATGGACTTGGAGGACCCCGTCGCCCAAGTGAAACCGGTCGAAGTCGAGCTAGGTACTGGAACGCAGAATTTGGCCCGTTTTTCGAGACATGCAGAAACTGACCACACCCTTTCCCCTGGCAGAAACCGAGACGGAACTCGAGAGATCCCTTGCGAAGAAACTCCGGGCTGCCGAGGAGAAGCTGGCGGCCGCGGAGGAATTGGCCAGGAATCTGAACGGGCAGTTCGCCCAGTATCGCCAGCTCGTTAAGGAGAACTTCTTCGACAACATCGACGATCCCAAACCGTAAGTCGACTCGAGCCCGCCCCTCTCCCACGCCTCCTCGCATCCACTAATCGGGTTTCTCGTTAGCGATGTTCGCATCAAGGAGCTCGACCAAACCACCGACAAGGAGATGGATTATTACTTCAGCTCGTACGCTCATTCCGGTAGGTGCACCTGTTGGAGGCTCTGATGTGGAAGCATGGGCTAACCTAGCTGCTGCCCCAGATATTCACGAACAGATGTTGAAGGATCGCGTTCGTACCGAGGGATACCGCGATTTCATGTATGAGAACAAGAATATCTTCAAGGACAAGGTTGTATTGGATGTGGGCTGCGGTACTGGCATTCTTTCCATGTTTGCCGCCCGATCGGGAGCCGCCAAGGTCATCGCTGTGGACAACTCGGCTATCATTGAAAAGGCAAGAATGATCGTGGAGGCCAACAACCTCTCGGACAAGATTGTGTAAGTGATCGGAGAATGGGTGTTGCCATCTTCCCCCCACCTTCCCCCCACAATCACTCACCACCTTCATACATAGACTCATTCGTGGTAAGATCGAGGAGATCAAGCTCCCTGTGGAGTCGGTTGACATCATTATCTCCGAATGGATGGTACGCATCATAGGATTGACACGTATAGGCGTACGTCTAACCTTGCTTCGATCTATCAGGGATACTTCTTGCTTTTCGAAGCGATGTTGGACTCTGTCTTGGTTGCCAGAGACAGATGGCTTGCCCCCGGCGGTCTGTGTAAGTGGATGTCAAGCGAATCGTCGGTATCGAATACCGGGTAACACCCCCTTCCTCCAGTGTGCCCCAGTGTCTCTAGAATCTTCTTGACCGCGATTGAGGACGAGGAATACATCAACGAACGCTATGACTTCTGGAAGGACGTTTACGGTAAACCCGAATTTTGGTTCTGTCTCGAAACGTGAGCATGTGATGACCGCCAGTGTTTCATAGGTTTCGATATGAGCATCATGCAAGAGCCCATGCTGAAGGAAGCGCAAGTGGACGTGATTGACGGGAAATCCGTGATCGCTACTGCGGCCTGTGTCAAGGATATCGACCACTCCACCATCAGCTCGCCTTCCTTGGACTTCAACACACCATTCACCATCAAAGCCACCCGCACCGGTGTGATCCACGGCTTCTTGGGATACTTCGACATCTACTTCGCCGGGGATGGTGGCGATGGCACCGGTAAGGGGCCCAACGTTGGAAACCCGGTCATCTTCACCACCGGGCCCCATGGGATCCCCACCCATTGGAAACAAACTGTCTTCCTGCTGGATCAAGCATTGAGCGTTACTGAAGGTAATGAAACCACGCGCACAACTCGGCGGAACCCATACTAACGAAATCACCTAGGTGCCGAAATCAAGGGAACCATCCGTTGCCAGAAGAACCTCTACAACCCCCGTGAGCTCGACATCGAGTTGTCTTACGGGTTGGTTGACCCCGAGAACCCCTCGACCGAGGTGAAACTCACCCACAAGAAGTACTATCTCAAATAAGCGAACCAGCCTCGCCCCGTCCCCGTCCCCGTACCCGTCCCCGCCCACCTCTTAGACTCCTCACTAATCACCATCGCATTTGTACATAATCTCGAAGAATAAAGGAGATTTTTTTAATGTGCACACCTTTATATCGGCGGGACGATTGACACGAAACATGCTCGCATGAATCCACCCGGGCCAAACACCGCGAGTGCTTGGAGTTGTTCGCTCAGCTGACTGTACCGCATTGCTCGGGAATTGAAAAGTTTGAGGTGATGTATGAGACAAGTGCTACTCCCAAGCATTGTGACTCCAACGGCACCTCCACCGGTGATTGGCTCACCATTGAGTCGTGCTAGCGGGGGACTATTTAAAGTTGGGACCAGCATCCCCGTAACCTTCATTTGACCCTTGGAGCTGTTGATATTCCACCCACCGCCATCATTCCATCCGAAGCGCCCTTATGGATCACGAGAAACATATGGAGCTGAACGACCAAGTAGAGCTGCTGATGGTGGCGTTTACGTTCTTTCCGGTGGCCCGAGATGTGTACGACTCGATGAGGATGGTCGTCCGGGACCGGGCACTGATCTACAAGTTGAACCTAGTCCAGTCATTTCTACTGCTGGCCACTGGCTGCATGTACCTCGGCATTCGGTTGTTTGCCAAGTGGCCGAACTGCGTGATCTACTTCTTCTCATACTGCAGCATGTCCTTCACCTCGGTCACCTTGATTCTGACCCTGGTCTTCCTGAGATCCATATGCATCAATCGCCACGCGCGTCTGATCAAAGGGATATTCGCCGTCTCCCAACTCACCCATCTGACCGCTCAGATCTTCATGATGATCAACACCCGCAAGATCTTCGCGGTTGCCGAGGGGAGCTGCTCCTGGACCACTGACGACATCTACATCATCCTGCTGCTAACCAACAGCACCTTCATCGTGGTGTTCTTCGCCTCGATGACCATAGTCTCCATCTACAAGTACGCTAGAGCCAACTCCTCCCCGCTGTTCAAGGTGTTCATCAGGGACGGCCTCATCTCGCTCGTTCTGATCAGCTTGGTGTCGATTTTGGTGTTGATCCTGCAAGTCCTCAAGGTGATTCAGTCGGGCATATTGCTCCACTCTCTGTGTAAGTTTCCCCCACCCCGCCCTCCGACCACAACCACCGCACCTAGACTAACACCCATCACTGGATTTAGGGATGCTTCTCTCCCTCATCACTACCCAGCAATGCCGAACCTCGTTTAGCCTGAGAAACAACTCCAGCGAGCAGGTGGAGACCGAATGCACCTTGGAAGCCAAGCCGAGTCTTACCACCATTACCATAAAATGATCATCTCCTCTACCCCGCAAACATTAACCGTACATACTCACTAATTCAGCTTGTAATGTAACTTAATAAAAATAAAATCATCGGTATCTTATATTCTCTAGTTGGGAGGCGGCTTTCTATTACAATTAGCGTGGCTGTTCATTAGAGGAGTGAGGTGGGCGTTGGTTGGATTAGAGTTTTAGGTAGCGCTGCTGGGCCTCATATGTGAGTAATGCGAACCCGAACAGCGGTGATACGATCATGCAACGAGGCACGATTCCTTTGAAGAGTGCCGAGGGGCCCTCGTTGCGCACGATTTCTTTGAAGCAGTGGGCGAACCCGCGGAACACCGGCTCTCCTGGCTTGGGAGCCATCTGTAGCCGGGTTTTGATGACGTCCGCAGGGGTGACTGCGCCGGAGGCAAACACACCCGCCACGATTCCCGAGGCAAAGACCGCTTGGAAGGACACGTTGCCATTTGTGTCGGCGCACACGCTCTTCAGATACGCATGGGATGGGAAGAAAAGCACCGAGAATGGAACGTCGCGAAGCAATGTGGCAGGGGTACCTTTGTATACTCCGCGCAGACCCAGCCTCTGAACCACCTGGAGGGCGGTTGGCCTGGGTTGCCCCGGCTTCAGATCAGCACCCGCCACCTGCATCTGAATTTTGACAATTTCCATTGGGTTGGTAGCGATCACCTGGCAGAAACCTGCCGTGGCACCAGCCATCATCCCCAAATGAATCGGAAGGTGATCCGGATCGGTGTGGCTCTGTTTCGCCAGGTACTCCCGGGCGTAGTCGTTCACCGCCAGTTTGATCGCCTTCTCGGGGGTGATCCCGATGAGGTTTGGTACCAGGCCACGGTACAGGCCGCGTGCTCCCTCAGCTTGAACAATCGTTTTGAAGCAATGCACCCTGTAGAAAGCAAGTTGAGAAATCTCCGGTAAGATCAACCCCGCTTGAATTTCAATACATACCCTCCTTGGTACCGAAGCTTCCCAAAGGCATCGGCTTTCTGGCTTTGTAGACGGGTCTTTACCATATCTAATGGGTAGATGATGAGTGTGCCGACCACTCCGGCAATGGCCCCGTTCACCAGCTTCATGGCAAGTCTACAGGAATATCTCAGTATACCAATCCATGATTTCATCATTAGCCTGGCTGAACCTACTTTTTGGCGCCGGAATCATTCTGAGGAAGAACGACAGGTGGGAGTGTGATCGACCCAACAGTGGTAGACATGGTTTATGTGGGTGTGAGCTGGAGCGGGCTTCTGAAAGGAGGGAATACGTACAAATCCTCGGCAGTCAACGAGATTTTATAGGGCTATTCTGGGTGCAGAATCGAATCTATTTTTGGTTACCTGGACGTATGCTCGCTGCTGGAGCACATTTGACTAATACTTCAATGTTCCTGTCGTTCGAGTCATCTAAACCATTTTGGACATCCATCCGGTGGTCAGAAACAAGCAGCTGTCAGTTGGAACATACGTTAAGAATGGAGCAACGTGGGAAGATGTCAGAATTCAAAGATCGTGGAACTTCATCACTTCCAGAACAAGAAGTTGCTCTCCTACGCACCCAAAGGGCGAGCCTTACCATTCGCCAGCACTTGGCTGAGACGCGGGACACAAGTAATTTTGAAGGTGTATTGTGTGTGACATTTCCATTTATATAAGCCATGTTTCCTCCCTACTGAAACCTTCCCTAAATGCAGTGAGAAGCCAGCTTCTCAAATTGGGATCTGCTCTGTCGGATTGATATGCTGTTTGTGATCAACGTAAATGTATTCGAACACCAGCCATGGTCGCAATTTTGACAGGTGTTGGGTGAGGTGAATCCCCATTCCCAGAACAGCATGGTCACCAAATGCGGGATGTGACACAGCACCAAACAAATGGGTGCTAATTGGTTTCTTGACAGCCATTCTGGTGGGAAAATCATCAAACAATGTTCAGGAATGGCTGAGCCTGAGTCTGAACCCGAACCCAACATTGCCAATTCTATTTACTTGAGATGGGGGGAAGATGTCCTTTGAAGGTGGTATTCTTGAGTGCCGGATACGGTACTCGGTTACAGAACGATTTAAAGAATGAACCTTCTGGTGAATACAGCCATTTGATCGGCCTACCTAAGGCTCTGGTTCCGCTTGGAAGTTATGATGCGCTTCTTACTCATTGGTGGCGGTTACTTCAAAAGTATGAGACACAGCTGAACAGTTGGTCGGACTTTAAATTGGGCAACGTATATATCATAACGAACGAAACCCATTACTCTCAATTCCAAGAGTGGGCAAACCGCCACGGCTTCCCCCGGGAAAACCTGTTGAACAACCACACCAACACCAACGAGACCCGTCTAGGCGCCATCCAGGACCTACAGCTTTCCATCCACTCCTACGGAAGTCTCGAGAATACGCTGGTAATCGGTGCGGATATACTGTTGTTGAGAGAGTTCGATCTCGAGCATTTTCTTCAACGTTTCTGTCACCTCAACTCTTCCTTGACCACGCACTACGTCGTGGAGGACACAAGAAAGAACGGCATATTGGAGCTGGACGACTCCGGCCGGATCGTCCATTTCTTGGAAAAACCCGCCCCGACTGAGACCAAGTCCAGATTCGCCTGTCCTTGCTTTTATTTGTTCAAGAAAGAGGATCTGAAGTACATCGAGGAGTTTCTGCTGGAGATGAAGCAGCAACACACTTCTAAGGAAGCCATCGATGCGCCCGGACACCTTATCAAATGGCTTCACCATAAGACCCCTATCCACTCGATGCCCATTACCGGCAGACTGGATATCGGAGGTTTGGCAAGCTATATTGAAGCAGAAGAATATTGCCGAATGCACTACTGAGCCTTCTGAGGAAGTTCAAATAAAAACTGGTTTATTTTCCAAAAACATCGACCTGTGCCCGAAGGCGGGAAGTATCAGGGTTTTAGTAACCACTGCATTCTCGTGCGTCCCTTGTCTAGTCTCTAACCTTCTTGAGCTCGGCAAAGAACTCCCCACATTTGCGGCACTTCCCTCCAGTGGCTTGTCTCATGGCACATTTCTTACACAACGTCGGGCAACCACATGAGCGTGGAGCGTAGCTGATGGGGGACTTTTTACACACGAAGCAGAGCTCGTCGTTTGAAAGAGGGGTATCTGGGGTACTTGACATTACTAAGGTACAGGTGAACAATGGTTGCGGAACTCCCTAAGAAGGAGGAATCGAGGAATATCATGTGAGCGATCGAACGTGGCGTTGGAAAAGTTTTATTCGTGGATCTTTTCAAATGGAAGCAATGGATGACTATGACAAACGTATCCTACTGAAAGCAATCAACAAAGATTATATATACGGAAGGCGTGGAATGAGAAGATGCGTTGCGTGTTATATATAACAAAGTAAGGTCGAGACTAAGCCTGGCAGGGGATTAGTAAGTGTTTTGGAAAGGAACTGCTTACAATGCCTCTCACCAGCTATCTCCTGCGATCTCTTTCAACTCTGGACCCATACCGCCAACTCTGCGGCTCGTTGTGTCTCGCTGTGTCTGGTCTGTCCATCCGAGGATACTGGGGCCGACCGTAGAAATCCCTTCTTACTGAAGGATGAAGGTATGATTCCCGGTGCTCATCAAAATCCGGCCGCCCTCTACTCTCTCGGGGATTGTACATGCTCCTGGGCAGCTGCTGGGCCTCAGGCATTCTATTGGACGAGCGTGAGTACTCACGATCGGGAAGGCGACGGTCGGGCGAATATTGCCTTGGCGGTTGTCTGGGGGCTCTTTGGTGGTAGGGGCGATCTTGTGATAACGAGACGGGATATAAGTACTAGTCAGCAAAAAATCCGTGCGATCGCAACAATACCGGTAGAACGCTCAGTGTAGGCTAAGGAAGGCGGTTGTGTGGAGCGGTACACGTCTTGGCGACGTTCAGGTTGGTTGTAAGCATCTTGGCGACGTTCAGATTGATTGTAAGCATCCTGGCGACGTTCAGGTTGATTGTATGCGTATCTGTCGTCGCGGGAGTTGGCTGCTTGGCCAAAAATCGGAATACACGATCTTAGACGCTGTTCGGTCGGACGAATTGGTTGGAGCTTTTGTATCAGAAAATTTACCTTTCTCGTCCTTTCGAGGGGGATTCCGGGGGAAATCCGATGTGCGATCACCGCTATGCTTGCGCTCCTGATCTCTGACGGGTCTTCTATCGTAATCACGAGGAGCCTCCCGCTTGATGTCTTTTCTATCTTGATCCGTTGGGAATGTCCAACGGCTCTCGTTCGTTTCTGGGTTGTAGAAATACAGCTCCCCCTTGCTCGTGTAGGCTTTGGTCCACGGCCGTAGGGCGGGTGAAGCGGTTCGTGATCTCTTGTGAGAATGGTTAGAGTCGTGGCTTGAGGAGCGTTTGACGCCAGAATCCTCTTCGCTGGGTTCCGTATTCGGTTTCTCCTCTTTCCGCTCGTCTTTGGTCGGGGATCTAGGCTCGTGATCTGCTGTTTGTGTGTCCTCTATATCATTAACCACCTTTGTTGTCGAGGCTTTGTCAGCTTCGGCGGGATAGGAATTGGTATTGGATGGCGTGTGTAAGCTACTCTTTTCTTGCTCGTCCTCTGATTCCTCTGAAAATAACAACATCTCGTCTTCTTCGTCGGCGTGAAAAGAAATGACGTCCTCAGGCTCGTCGTATGTTGGAGCTAGCATGCTTGAATAAGCTTCCTCCGTGGGCTGCTTATTATCCGGCCCATTCTTATTCTCGTTATCGTTCTCGTTCTCACTCTCATTCTCATTCTCATTCTCATGCTCGTTCTCATCTACCTGGGTCTCCTCCTCCTGTGGGGTACTTATCTCTTTACCTTCCTGGGCCCCGTGGTCGGTATTTACAGGAGTGTCCTCTTTTGTGGGCTCTTTGGAGTTGGAGGACTCAGTTTGCTCCACCAACTCATCCCCGCAAGGTGGATTCTCTTTGCTATCTGAGGGGTTTACATTGACATCCTTTCTCCTAGAATATCATGTCGGAATTAACAAAAAATCCCGAACATCGGAGTGGGCCAGTGCCTACTTAAGAAGGAGTGAAGGTTGGTCAACATGCCTATTGTTCGTCGAGTGATAATGTGGGCGCTGGTTTCCTCGATATCTTGGAGGATTCCGTCCACGACGGTATCCATTGAACTCCCGATCAGGTTGCTTCGTCTTGAAAAGGTAAACTTACGGTGAGTTTGATAAACAAGTTGATGGGAGAGTAGAGATTTCCAGAAATTCTTTCTAAAGTCCAAAGACTAAGCACATGTGCACCAGAAGTACACGGGCACTCCATCTTTTAACAAAAACCCAAACTCGACTCGGGTTTTCGAGAAGCACGGTCAAAGTTTGCCTCAAAGAAGTTTCTCGAAAAATAGGTCTGCTTTGTAGCACCAGTAATGTGGAGAAGGAAGGATCTCTTTTGAAGATTCATATCAATTAGCTACCTTGTTTGCATCGACATCTCTATGTTGGAAGTGATTGGGGACGTAACGTCCTCTTCCACGTTGATTGTTGTATGGAAAGGGGTTCGGCCGGCTATAGCCTCTGTTGTGACGATTGTATTGGTTGGGGTGGTCGTTATTAAACCTAGGTTGTCTTGCACCAATCGCCTCACTATTAGGGCCAGTCAGATTGTCTCTTTGTCTATTGTTGTAAGCTCTTGCTCTGTTAGGTGGAAAGCTATGGTTCTCCGGACGCATGGTTATCACAAATAGAAAGAAAAAACTGAACCAGTACAAGGAATAGCTTCTTATCGATTCTCGCTGAAGGGAATTTTGAGGGTTAGGAGTAGCAAGAATCAAATGTTCTTGTCCAATCAAATGGGATTTTTGATGTATGTTGCTTGTGACACATTATGTATTTCTGAACTAACCCCAACCCTAACCCTAACCCTAGGGTCATCAATTGGACCATTTCGCATAGTGAATCTGGAGTAGGTAGCTGACAATCATGTCACAGTAATGCTCTAAACCCTCATCTACCCCTGGGCCCAACCCTAACCCTCCCCCTAATCCTAGCCTTCCATCATTGCTGGAATGATGTAGCTGCTTGTATCGTGACTAGGAAAGGAATTGTTACATCCCACTGATGAATACTGGCGCCTGCCTCCTACTAGAAATGGATCCATGAATAGTAGCATCCGATTTTTCTCACTTTCATTATCCCTAACCTCTACACAAGTCACACGTTTTAACAATCCCTGACTTGGGATGTTACCTCTGCTTGTTCCCTTTTGCAACGGAAATTGATATCTATACACTCACCGTGCGGATACTAGTTCTTGGGATTCTTCTGATTACCGGCTCTAGCTCTACTCCCTGCCCACTTTTCTTGGAACTAAGAGCCTCAATCTAGAGTCCAAAAGAGTTGGGAAGCCACCTGAATAGCCAATCTTCCCTCTTACCCCAGCCTTACTGCTCTCAGAGGGATGAGCTTTCAAGATGCGCTTACCATCATGTATATTCTCCTGACTGGGATCATCATATACTTGGAAGGAACAGGAAAGGTACGGTACGGTATTGTAAAAGATGTAAGAGGTACTCCTTCGGGTTTCCATTGAAAGTGCTCCCTCTTCCACTCTTCATTTACCTTTCGCGATAGGCTCCGTGGGTTGCAGGATATTAACTAAGCATTGTCATACTCTCTTTCCCAGTTCCACGCACCCTACGGGAAATTTCGAAAGACCTATTTCCACCACCTCGCCGTCACCACCAGGGCGGGAATGTTCACGGCCCATTTCGTGCCCGCCGTACTCGTCCTCCTACTGTACATCAAATACGGCAACTGGCGGGATTCCTATCACCTGGCCACCTTTGGATTTTTGTTTGCACAATATGTCAAACGTACGTTGGAATGCTTGTTTCTACATAGGTAAAGTGAGAATGGTCGGGGGGGGTTTTCACGAGCGACCCACAGGCTAACATTGCTCGGCTCTTGTTAGATATGCGGGGAACCTTTGCCAGTTCTCAATGATGTATTTGATTTTGTACCATTCGATTATATCAGTCACTTGCTGCTACTCCGTCCTCAGCAATCCTAGAAAGATCGGCCCAAGTGAGTTGCTATGTCCCATACCATTGATCATGTACAGCTGGCTGGGGAACTTATGGCACCACTCGCTTCTCATGGAGCTACGGCCTAGAAAAGGTAAATACAACGTGTTGCGAAGCTATCGAGTCCCCAAGCGAGGTTGGTTTCGCTGGGTAGTCTGCCCACACTATTGCTTCGAATGCTTCGCTTGGTTTGGATTTGCAATGATCGCCAGAACCACCTTGGTTTTCTCGGTGGTCCTCCTTATAAGCGCAAGCATGGCCTCTAGAAGCGTGCAGACCAGGTTAGAGTTTACGAATCCCCATGATTATTACTACGCCCTTGCTAACTTTGTCTTCAACCAAGGCGGTGGTATTCGAATCATCTCGAGGAATTCCCCGTTGACCGGTGGTGTATCATCCCATTTTTATTGTAGACATCCAAAAGAAAATAAACTCAATTTCGATTGATATCTCGTTCTTCTTGGATTTACTTTCAATCATCGCTCCAGTTCCTTGAGATTGGGGAAAAGTGAGAGTGATGGATGTAAATTCAGTATTTACAAAGGAAACAAGCTATTGATGATGCGGGTGAAGTCTAGATTAGTTCCTCTTCTTCAAAGCCTCGAAGCGACGGGTCAGCTCATCAAAGTCAGGCAATCCTGAGTTCTCGGGATTGGGTTTGGTGTGGGTGTCAGCCTTTGGGTGATTAGCGGGTGTATGAGGAAATTCATGGGGAAGCTCTGACTCGCTGCTTTCCTGAGCAAACGGGTTACTAACACTACCCTTGGAGGTGGGGATTCTAAATGATGTGGGGTACCTGGTTCTTGGACTCCTGTGGCTCTTCGATCTGTGAGGTTGCAAGGGCGGGCATATCGTGAAGAAGATCCTCAGAGTTACTGATCAAATCGGATACCTGAGTTTGGGGCTCGATTAAAGAACACTTATGAATACACTTCAGAGGGGGCTCTCACTTACCAAGCTTTCGTTGTCAGGCTTCCAATCGACGTTGTATGCCTTGGCTATATCCAACAGGTACTGGTTTACCAGGAAAGGCTCAGGGGTATGGACTTGCAGCTTGTGGATGATCTGTACACCAATATAGCACAGTGAGCTCAACAATAAAAAGGAGTGGTAACGAATATTCTACACTAACCCTTGGGTTCACAGTATTATCTCTGTTGTCCAGAGCCCCAAGGACAAATTCCCGGCCGTACTTGGCTGCAAATTGGTCACGTATCTAACCAATTACTCAAGTTAGTGCATGCTGTGACGATGTTAGTAGCACTCGAAACGTACGGAAAGAAATTCCTTGACTTCTGATATACGTGTCCCGGCATAGATGATTGTATGCACAGCTTCGAGAATGGCGGGATCGCACTGGCTAAGTGGTATCGGCCAGATGAGAAGAGGAGAGAACAAAACGACCCGAGAAAACATACCTGATTTGCTCGATATAACCGAATCTGGCTAGCAATAACTCGCAATACAGCTCCAGAATCTCCAATGCTTCGGTATGGAAATCTTCCAAAATCACCCGTTCAACCTACGACCGAGATGGAGATTAATAAGCCGTAGAAAGCTTCTCGAACGTATGCAAAGGTCTATGGTACTCTGATTTTGGCGCTCTCCTCTTTTCCTGCCTCAAGAAGCAAAGCCAATTCTTTACGTATCTTGTTGTTGAGCGATTTCTTTTTCGCCTGCAACATCTTGAGTCGATTCACTGTGAGCTTAAGCTGAACCTTCAAACGAACGGCACTGAAGGCGGAGGGCATGTTGGTATTGTTGCTCGGTTAACCTTTAGTGGTACAATGATATAAAGGAGACGTGAGGACTGAGGTTGAAATATGGATTACTCGCCCGGTTTTGGGAAATCTCGTGATATCTCGAGTGCTAATGCTCGCTATTTAATGGCTTAACTTAGGCATCATGGATTCTAGGTTGATCAAGCATTTATTTCATCTTGTGGGCTTAGTGGTGATGAATCACATTATTGGTATCATGAACAACACAATTGACACTCGCTTTGATATACTCCATTTCGGAGATTTGTCCCGAGTCGGACGCTGGTCTGCTATCGTAAGTAGTCGAGACGGCATCGACTTGTTGAGTGTTACCAGGGGAATCGGAGCTGGTCTGCTTGGGAACTTCCATGATTAACAACGTTGCGAGGAGATGTGACTGGGAAACGGTGGTAATCAGGCTTTTATATCTCTCTGGAACGGAAGCCGTGAAATCAATATTACAGCAGTGCCGTAAGTGGACATGATTGACTGCAAAAAGCAGGGTATGTCTCAGGTGCGCTTTCCTCAGAACGCTTGGTCGCTGCTGGTGTGTGGTGTGCAGGGATGCGTAATGCCAATATAACCATTAATGGTAGATGCTAACCGGTAGAGGTGTGTAACGAATTTATTCAGCGGTTCTGTACATTTTCAAGTTATTGATAGCTAGACTTCAAGAATTCCCCCTCAACAGGGGCATCAAAGATCTCGTTGGTCATGGTGGGATGTGGCTGATTTTGCTGCGTCTGGTCCTCTCGCTCAATCTTGGACTTTCCTTGTCGCTGTTGACCACTCTTGGGCGCAGATGGGTCCGAGATCATCGAGGAGTTGTCCGGATTGTTGGAGATCGAGTTGCGTGTCTTGGAACGGGTCTTCATGATGCTTGTGGTCGCTTTATCCTCTAGCGCTTCCCCCGCACCTTTATATACGTTCCGTGGCATCTTCCCTCACCACTAATCTTGCGCTCACGTCACCCTCGGCAAATCAATTCCTGACACTTAATCCTTTTGGTGGCAACAAAACTCGAGTATTTATAGACCATCATTGTTTACTGGATATAGACTGCATATAGACTCATTTCAAGCAATAAACGAACACTGCCATCCTATGCTAATCTTTCTTTGGTGCAGGAATCAAAATGGAATCAAGATATTCTCGAGAAGCCTATCAACTCGTTAGTTGTGTGTAATTACCAGGGTGTCAATCAATATTGCTGGCCTACCTTCGCCGCTTCCAATAGCTCTTCCTTATCCAACTCCTCCGGTGTCCAGTCATCAATACCCTCTGGTTGAGGGGCACAGTCCGCAATAGCCAACGACAGATCGTCAACTAAAAGAAAGCGTCAGACATATGCAAGAAAATTCAAAATGGGGGATAGGCTTTAACGTACGGTAATCAAGGTTGTCAGGGGCAAACCGGATCTCGCAATGGACTTCAGGTGTTTCCTCATTCAGTTTGGTAGAGTCATTACTTAGTTGGAGGTAAACACACGGGCCGCTAGCATCTTGGCGAGATAGCGTTTGGAGTACGATGCTGGAATGGTTGATGACAAAACCGGACTGGCTTTTCACGGAATAAAAGTACAAATCTCTAGTAGCTCAAAGTAAGTAGACACGCTATGGCTCTCGTCGTCCCGTCTCTGGTTACGTACTTGTCGGTTACATAGACAGTTCCCTTCTCAAAAGTAACCTCTGAATTTATGAGCTCCACCGCCACGTTCGAAAGCTGGAAACGAAGTACAGGTTTTTCAAGATCACTAGATCCTCTGGCCCTGAAGGCTGGTGCAGTCTGAAGGATGGTGTATATCATAGCTGATCAAAGAAGCACTATCTACCGTGCTCTAGTTTAAAATTGATTAAAGATCCATTCAGTTCGATTTTCTTCGGTGAATCACATCATTCACAGATTAGTCCAACCATTCAACAAACATATCCGTTTATGGAGACCAAAACAATCTTCACAAGGATCTTAAAGCGAGCAGACTGGTAGCATCTTGCCATGATAGAGACACAGTTGCAAGGGCTACTTATGCATCAAGAAAGCACTTGACACATGAGCAGTAGATCTTGGATGATAGTTGCGTGCTACGTTACATGGCCCGACTACGGTGCTCAGTAGACCCTCTAGACTCCAAAAGAGATTCTAGATTCAGCTGGCGAACAATAGCCAGCCTGCAACCGAAGGTACCTCATCAGCAAGTATCGAGTAACATTGTGTTATCAGAATAATAGCCACGAAGTTACACCATATTTCCCAGCAAATTTCTGCGCATTCCACCACATTCAGTGCGACTCTGCAACTCCAGGCGTCTCAGCAACCATGTTGGCGTTCAGGATCACTGGCAATCTTTCTGATCAATATCAAATATACAATACCCGATCAATAGAGCTGTCGCGCACTGGATCCCAATCAGAGATCAAAATTAATTAATAGATTGCTCATATACCATAATTAGCCAGACCCCGTTAGAGGTGCATCAGGGTGAAAAAACATGGCCATTAAGCTCTATCCATTTATTACATAACCCTAATTAGACAACCTCCATTCGTTTTCTACCTTAATTCTTTTGTTCAATTTCAGTAACGATTCGTTTCATTTGACTTCTCTGGAACATATTTGCCACTCTAGGGCTTTCAGTTCTGTTCAGTATTTCGTATTCCGCTAGTGAGAAGTATCACCATGTTGAATCCGTATCAAGCTTATCCGCCGGTTATTCAGACCAACCCAACATGGAGAGAGAAAGTCAATATTTGGATGATTAATGATGGTAAGTTGCTTGAGTAGCCTTTTGCACTTTCGCTCCCCCTCAGGAGAACGTTTTCTAACCGTCGAGTGCTTATCCAGGTCAGAAGTACGTATGGTTCTGCCTGTGGATATTTGTCCAAATCCTGATTTATGGTTTGGGCTTCCTCAACTATTATTTCGGAGATAACTTCTCAACGTCTCGTGCAACCTTCGGAATCACCTTTCCCATCGCAAGAGCCGCCGCTCTGGCTTTGCACGTGGATACAGGGATTATTCTATTCCCCATGTGCCGTAACGTTATATCTTGGCTACGTACCACGCCCTTGAACAAGGTCATACCCTTCGACAAAAACATTGCTTTCCACAAGGTAACAGGCTGGTCGATCCTGTTTTTCACCTGGGTTCACACCATTGCCCATTATGTCAATTTTGTTTACGCTTCTGCTGGCCCCAACGCCGCACACAACTGGCTGTGGTACTCGTTCGTCTCTGGGCCTGGGTGGACAGGCCATGTCATGCTTGTTGCCCTCATGGTGATCTGCATATGCGGATTGAAGAGTGTTCGCAAAAGAAATTTCGAACTGTTTTGGTACTCCCACCATCTGTTCGCCATCTATTTTGGCTTGTTCTCCATTCATGGCATGTTTTGTCTAATCAAACCGGACAGACCCCCGTACTGCAGTACCGGAGGGTCCTTCTGGAAGTACTGGGTAGCCTCGGGAACGATCTACCTCTGCGAGCGTGTCCTGCGAGAGGTGCGTGGACGCCATCGGACATTCATCTCCAAAGTGGTGCTTCATCCGTCGAAGGTCGTCGAGATCCAGATCAAGAAAGACTATTTCCATTCACAAGCTGGCCAGTACATCTTTCTATGCTGCCCCGAAGTGTCTCTGCATCAATGGCATCCTTTTACCTTGACCTCGGCGCCGGAGGAGGACTACCTTTCTGTCCATATTCGCGTGGTCGGGAATTTCACGAAACAGCTCGCCAAGAGATTGGGATGCGATGTGGATTCCAAGGAGCCGAATCCTATCAATCCCAAGGCCCCCGTTAACAAGATCCTACCCAAGGTGATGGTAGATGGGCCGTTCGGATCCGCTAGTGAAGATGTGTTCAATTACGAGGTGGCGGTGTTGGTCGGTGCGGGTATCGGAGTCACTCCCTTCGCGTCCATCCTGAAGTCCATCTGGTATCGAGTGAATTACCCCATGAAGTCGACCAGACTCCGCAAGGTCTACTTCTTCTGGATTTGCAGAGACAAAGAGGTGAGAAAGGAGATTCCATAGGGTTCTGATGTGGGACTGAGCAAGTAACATTTCTTCTGTCCAGGCATTTGTATGGTTCCAGGATCTTTTGAAGGCCATCGAAGAGGAGGATATCGAACAGTTCATCGAGATCCACACCTATTTGACCGGCAGATTAAAGCAGGATGAGGTGAACAACGTGATCATCAACGACGAGGAAGGATACCAGGATGCGCTGACTGGGTTACGCGCACCTACCCATTACGGACGACCAAATCTTGATCAGATCTTCAGTGGTTTGTGCCATCATCACCCAGCCACTGATGTGGGAGTGTTCTTCTGTGGACCAAAGCCATTGGGCAAGCAGCTGCACACCTACTGCAACAAGTTCAACCAGCCACAGGAAGACGGAACCAAGTTCTACTACAACAAAGGTATTTCCAAGTCCGTAACCTTCCCAAGGTCCCACGCACCTACTAACTCCACTTGGCCAACTAGAAAATTTTTGATCTCATGTTTATACCCAAGCAGCACGGGCACCATTCCCTCGAGAACCCCCCTTCTTTCATTTTATTCATTCAATTTCACTCGACCCGGGGGTGAATTTTGTATTTTATCTGTTTATAAAGAGATTTCCCTTCTGGGAGAGAGAGAGAGAAAGAAAGAGAGGGTATGCAGTAAAGGGGGTAAAGAAGGATATGTTCGTGTTCTATGTTTATTGAAGGATGGTTCATTGGGTGGATGGCTGGAACGGAAGGACATGGGATGCAGTGGGGTGGGGTAGGGTAGAGTGGGCTTGGAGTTTACGGGATCTGGTGGGACCGACACGGGTACAGCTTTTCCAGCACTATCCCTACAACGGAAATGACCATCCCCACGGCGATGCCAAACTCCGCTTTGACGGTGACCGAGGCCACGAAGGTGGCTAGCCAGATGAAGAAGTGGAACCGCTGGTGCTTCCAGTAGCCGGTCACCTCGTCCATGTGCAGGAACAGACTTTTGCACGCCATCAGGATCACCCCGGCCAGCACCGCCTTCGGTAGGTAGTAAAAGAGCGAGGTGAGGGAGAACACGGTCATCACCACCACCAGCGTGCCGATGAAGGCCGCGATCTGGGATCTACCCCCGGTGGTGTAGATCACCGAGGTTCTGGTCAGAGAACCACAGCTGGCGTACCCGGAGAAGAAGCTCGACACCGCGGTGGATAGGCCCAAGGCGAACATCTCCTGGTTCCCGTCGATCTGGTAGCCCCCCTTCTTCGCGAAGTTCTTCGCAATCGAGATGGTCATCACGTAGGCGACGATCGCCAAGAGGAAGCCCTCCTTCACGTGGAGGAAGAAGTCCCGGACGCCCAGGAATCCGGCGGAATTCGCGGGGGTCGGTAGCCCGGAGGGGATGTGTCCTATGATGGAGATGTCCAATCTGTCGTTCAGTCGGAAGAGCCAGGTGATGATGGTGTAGAGGAGGATGACTAGGAGTATGTCGGGAAGGGGGCATCGCACTTTGGTGCTCACATTCGCTTTGGTCGAGATCTTCTGATGGTTTGACACCGGTGTGGGATTACGGTGCTCCTCCTCGCTCTCGCTCTCACACTCACACTCGCTCTCATCCTCGACGATCAATGGCAGCCCTTCGCCCCCTTTCTTCTCGGTTCGAGCCAACCATTTCTGGAAACGGGACTCCGAACGTTTGATCGCCACTATGGTCATGATGGACATGAAGCCCAACGAGAAAGTGGCCAGGTGGGTCTCGTGTAAACGTGTCACCACGTAGCCCCACGTCTTCACCAGCCCGAACACTCCCGAGTACTCAGGCACCCGGATCCCGAATAGATTTTGGAACTGGGAGGTTGCAATGAATATGGCGGCGGCGTTGGTGAACCCGGATATGAGGGGGTCCGGGAGCAGGTACTTCGTGATGTACTGCCCGACCCGCAAGAAACTGAACAAGACCTGAATCAGACCCACGACAAAGGTGACCCGCATGGTGGTCGCCAGAAACTCGGCCTCGTATTCCTCCGGGGTCAGGGGGCCCTTGGTGTGTAGTATGCTCAACACCGCCTCACCCAGCATCAGACTTGTCAGCGCAAACGTCCCGGCGACCAGATGCCTACTTGTTCCAAACACGGAGTAGAGCAGTATGGGGACTATGGAGGTGTAGAGGCCATATACCGGCGGTAACTCTTCCGAAAAGAAGGTGGCTTAGTAAAGGATGGGAGGTCAGCAGGAAGTTACCCAAGCACTCACTTGCTAACATGGCGTACGCCATGCTTTGCGGGATCACCACCGTCGAATAGGCTGTACAGGAGCAACGGATCAGTACCGCTGTAACAAGGGGCACGCCGGTTCGGCGGACCGGGGGAACTTACTTAAACCCGCCACCAGGTCGTAGCTGAAATCCTTCTTCCACTTGTACTTCGGCAGCCAGCTGAGTAGTGGCACCCATTGCTTGGCTTTCGAATAGACTTGAACCGGTCGGAAAGAACCGAGTTGCATTTCGACAAAGAGTGAGGGAGATGCGAAGGGCGTCTGGGGCTCAGAGGTTAAATAATCGAGGCGAATCCATAGGTCGCCCTCGATTGGCTCGTCCCAGGAAACCCACACCGTTTGGGAATCATGGCTAAGATGTTTCCAAATTCAATAAGATAATCTTCATTTATATATGGCAAGCGGGCAAACTTTAAATACAAGCTTTGACGCATCGGTTTCACAGAAGAGTTCTCGTTGAGGGAAGGAATTAGTAGAAATGGTTCGCAAGGAGCTATTGGAATGAAGGGAAATATGAACAAGAAGATGGCCAAAAAAAGTAATGATGCTGACTTGTAAACAAAAAAAGTGAATAAAGCTAGTGTGCTACGGGTCTAATATCGGATTGTCTGGGACGGTTGGTCTGTAGAGGATGAGGGTGGTGGGTGTGGGTGTGGGTGCGAGTGTGTTGGATACAAAGGGGGCAACTGTGGATTTCCATAGAGATTCGGTGGCTGTGGGCGCTGGTCGTATGGAGGCTGCTGGGGTGGCTGGCTAGCTTGGTAGTAGGGAGGTTGTGGAACGGGCTGCATCAGAGTCTGGGAGTACCGCAGCTTGGAAAACTCATCATTGTTTTGATACACTGGAACTCCACTGGGGTAGTATTGATTCTGATAACCAGGATAAGGCGGCTGTCCTACCTGATATCCACGAGCCCCGCCATCCCAATATGGAGGGCCAGTGGTGGATACCTCTGGGTGAGATGGGGCGTTTGGCGGAATGTCATGGCGTGACGGCTCCTTGGAAGTGACTGCTTGATCAAGTCCAGCCAGTATAGCGGTGGTCCTGCTCAACAGTAGACTCAGATGTGAGACTTCTCTTTGCAGCTCCATTCGGTGAGCTTCCAAGTCCTCCTTGGTAATGTTTGAGCCACTAGCTCCCTGGGCTTGGGCTTGATCAATACTGGTGGGCTGACGGATCGGGGTGCTAGATGGGCCTGTGCTGTAGTATTCAGCTGAGGCTGGTTGAGGATTAGGTGAATATCGAATAGGCTGCTGAGTCGGTTGTACTGCAGGCGCCTGCACTGTTGGGTGAGCGTAGCCTTGCGTATGATAACTCATTGGATTTGAGACGCTGGTCGGCATCGAGCTCATGGAGATGGGTGGAAGATGCGGCCGCTGCTCATAGATTGGTGGTAGCGTAAAGTCATGACTGCCATGTCGATTGGGTCGCTGGGGTGGAGTCGATGAAGCAGATACATGAGGAGAGGAAGTCATTCGAACATGGGGTGATTGCGAACGAGCATCCCGCATAGGTGGATAAAGTGAGGGTGAATTCGAAGGTAAGGTCGAAACTTCGTTCTGGCCTAATGATGACTTCTGCAAAGATTGGACCCCATTCTCCGGTGTTATGGGTGAAGCTTGCTCTTGAGGATTGGTTGGAAAATGAGCTTGTGCATTGATGTTGGAATTTGAGTTAGATGACGAAGCTTCCAATTCCGTACCGCTGGAAGCTTGTGCTTCGATAGAAGTCCATTGCGCAGAATGTCCATTAGATGATTCATCGGCCGTCTGCTTATTCTCTCCATTTTGATGATCAGAGGTACGACGATACTTGCGCTTTGGTTTGTGCTCACTTTCTCGCCCAGATATCTTATTTGATACACGTTTCTGTTCTGATTGCTTGGAGACAGGTTTCCCATAGTCCTCGAGCGCTGGTACGTGTCCGGCCTTCATCACATTTTGACGGCAAAGGTCGTGATTACAGCTGTTGGGATCGTGGTCGTGGTGATCCTTATGGCTCGAAGAGGCGTGTTTAGATGCGGCATCCTTATCTTTCTTCGGGCCTTTCTTCTTTGGAGACCCCGGGGGGCTTCCCGGGGGCTCAGAATGATGTGATCTTTCGCTGGCGCTTTTATCATCATCGCTGTCTTCTCCGTCAGTATTTTCTTTATCGTCTGGGTTGTTTGACCCGTTAGCCATACGTTTGCGTCGTTTGATCACAGAACGCTTCATACTGACGGGTCTGTGCCTTCCATGCAGTTTATAATATAGTCCTGATGAGAAAAGGTCTGGAGTCAGCGCTTTATCATATAAACAAGAAAGGAAACACCAAAGTACCGCATGCGTTACAAATCGTCGCACCAGACTCGTCTCTGCGCCATAATGGCGTCGTAGTTGTGCTGCAATTGGCACAAACGAGTGATTGTCGGTTGATCTGATGTTGGTTAAAAGCAGGACAACCGCTACAAGACTTTGATCCTCCCGTTCCATTGCAGTGACCATCTCCAGGGCAAGTGCCCGGGCTATCTGAGGAGCAGGATGCCTTTTTAGGTGTGTTACGTTTGAGCCAGTGTGGGCGCACTGCGTTACGAGCTTTCATGTACAACCCTATGCAGACAGAAAGGTTATTTCAATAAACAAAGCCCAGGGGAGATCGGTTTCGGAATGTCAACATACCACAAGCATTACAGATGGTATCTCCGTTGGGAGCTCTTCTCCATAACGGCGTTGTGGTGGTGCCACAGTTTGCGCATACAGTAGCAGAGACCCCAACACTCTCGACTGGTTTCTTGGTTTTTGTGGTTTTCGAGGGGCTGGTTGATCTTTCGGAAAATGGAGGATTACTGCCCTCCTTTGTATTGTGAGCCTCTTCATCGTGCTGCGTGTTTGTTGCTTTGGTGATAACCATTGTTTAATTATTGGGATGGCAAGGAATGTACGAACAGTAAAATGGGCGTCAGTAGTAGTCGGTAATATAACGAATGGAGGGAAATTTCATCGAAATCGAATGGACTCGTTCTACGAAGTGATTCTAGAGATTAGCCTCTTCGCGATCGTACAGTTGGGATATATGGAACTGGCCAAGTATGAAAGTATGTATAATTGAGTGTACAAGTGTATTTGATACAAAGCACCAGTGATGAAGTGAAAGATTATAGAAGGAACTGGAATCTGATCAGTCAACTTGCAGATTAAGTACATTCTTTATCATGACCAACGAGATTCAGACAATTTTTTGATTGGTACAAAAAGGACGATTTCGAAAAGTTCGATAGTTTTCAGGCATGGAAGTGAATGTATATAATCAGTCAAATATTGTGTAGTGAACATCGATCTTTCTACTGATAAGGTAATCATCAAATAAATGAAACCAATAGTCTGTGCCACCCGAGTTAATGAAGAATCAGATAGTTGAGCTTTGGTAGAGTACCAAAGATGGGGATTTTTATCAGTTGGATCAGATTAATCGCTCTTCTTTTTTTTCTTCTTTCTGAGCGATGAAAGATCTTGATCTGGCCTTTTCTTACGCTTGAGGCTCTGCTGTTCAGCCAATTCTATCAATAGTTGGATGGTCAGAATGGCCTCATGCTAGCTGACTAAATGCACTTACCTAGCTGCGCTTTTTGCGCGGCCATTGCCTAGAGTTGATTAAAAATATGGCCGATCAATGCGCTGGGCCGTATTCCGATATGATGATGCCACTTACCGCTTTGCTCATCACTGACTGAATCGAGGTTAGCGTTAATCCCGCTTTTTTGCTGTTTGACACATCATTGGTCTGTTCAGTTGGGAGCTTGATGCCAGCAGTGTAGATGGCTCTGTCTATGCAGCTCCGATATTCCTTGACTTCTTGTTGCCTTAGCAGCGAGCCGCCAGGATTGTCTGCGTTGAGAGGATGTTAGTCTGAGGTGGTGCACGTCCATCCGTTCAACCCAACCATACCTCGTTGCCCTGAAGGGTTTTGGCTTTTTTCTGTCTCAATTTTCCAACTGTATCCACGGGATGGATGAAACTCGGCAAATTTGTGCGCTTCTCTAAATGCGCTTTGCAGATGTGTAAGGCTTGTGAGCTAGGGTGGGTTTAGGATTTGGGGCTTAGGCTTAAGGTTTGTCTGTCAATACCGAGCTCATTGTTGACCGTACCATACGATTAGCCATGACGGAATATAAATCTGGTGATTGATAAATGTTCCCGTTGATAATGTAGTATGTCGCTATAGGGATTGCTGAAGTGGTGTCATTCCTTGTGATTCGGTGAATACACCACGTAAATGACCACTCACCTTCGTCGGGGCTTCGGCGTCTTTGCTTTCGAATGACAAATAATACGGGCCAGCGCTCGTGAGCCAGGACAAATTCAATTCCAGTCATTTCTCTATATTTGGTTGAGAAAAAGGGCTTCTTAGTAGCTTTCAAGTGCAAAAGGAATGCTCCAGAAGAAATGTACCGCAATTTCATATCTAATGGTTCGAGTTCGTTAAATTGTGTCTGCATCTTCAAGATCGCATTGTTGCTCTCAGGATCCCAATACGGCGATAAACTGAAGTATTCCAAAACATTTTGAGGGTTCAATCCGCCAGCTTGCTACATATCACGTAACGAGGGGGTTTTAGAATAGCGCTTCTTAACGATCCGACATCTCTCTCTTATCAATTCGTGCATTTCCGAAAAGGGACTTGCCAAAAAGCTCAAGCAACGTTGGGATGCATCGGAAGATCGATTGAAAGAAAGAGCTATTACAACTTTGACAGTAATTCCCTTACCACTAGCCACTCTGAAAAGCGCCACTCTAGATTTGTTAAATCCTCTTCCATGTTATACGTTGTTCTATGCTGTCGTTTCAGCGACAGGACTTGACGTGTAAATAGCTTCACCGATTCACGTGACCCCATGGACTAGGCATATGATCTGTCGATAGAAATCCCCAAATCCCAATCCCAATCCCAAATGATGAATTCAGTTTTTATTTCGAAAGATATTTGTCAAAAATAACATCAAACTCCATGAGAACCACCGCCCACGGCAGCTAGAGATATTTGGGATGGAAAAATCAAGTACAGTATTGAAGGATTGCTTAAGATTGCATATCGTCTTCTTCGTCAGACTTCTCATCAGACTCTCTAAATCTCGGATTCTACAATAAAGCATGCATTAGCATCGTGACGTTGAGTAGACCTGAGAATATTCCTACCTGAGCCTCATCTCTTGATCTTTTCGCGGCCAGTGGGCTGTCCATCTCTTGTCTTCCTCTCTTATTGCTAGGTGCTGTGTTAGAATAATGTTTAGTACACGTTCGATGCTAAGTGAGCTAAGGGATACGCATTTACTTGATCTTCTTCCAGAGTATTCCAATGATGCACCTTGTGGGATGGTTGTAATAGCTTCGTAGTTGGCTTTTTGCTCCTTTTCTCTTTCTCTTTCTTGACGTGCACGAATATGACCCCATCCACCTCTGCCAGGGTCGTACTCTTGACGGTATTCGTCACGAACCTGGTTTGATATTCGACACTTAACGCCTACAAATCCGAAGTAGCGTAAATGCTCCTCACATACCTGACCGCCGCTTCGGCCACGTCCAAATTGACGTCCCTCTCTAAAACCAGGATCAAGGTCCGTACGAATTATGCGTTCATCTAATTTCGTTCCGTTCACGTATTTCATACAATCTACTGCGTCTTGGTGATGGTAGTATCTTTGTAGAACAGTAAGTATACAGGTTAATGGAAAGGCTTGAAGGGAGTAGGGACTTACTCTACAAAACAAAAACCACAAGGGGTCTTTTGAATACGATCTAGGCCCATGATAATACGTTTGATTTCGCCACACTTTTGGAATAGCTCATAGATCTGCTCCTCGCTGGTGAAAAAAGAAAGATTTCCTACATAGATGGTGGTGGAGTTTCCTAGCTCATTTTGCAACTGGGAGCGTGTTCCCTAGTGGCGAAAAGATGGTCAGATTACTGTCTTGCCCCACAGCCGGGTAGAGATCGTCAAAAGGTACCTGGTATTGTTGGTCGCGATATGTCGAAGGCGATGCCAGATGTGGGACAATGCTAGCCATCTTTGTCTTTTGCAAGAAATAAAGATATAAACAGCCTTAGCGCTTCACAAATTGTCCGTATTTGTGAAGGAACGGTTCCTGAAAAAAGAATGCATAAAACACCAATTAATGATCAAGAATGTTGAGTAAATCTTCCTATTGTGCTTAGGAGGTCCTTTAAATCGTTTTGATCTTCCGTAACTGCGGCAAATTCCATTGCAGGGGACTTGTTTATCCAGCTGAAACTAACAGGATGTGTTATATTATGGTTCCTAGTGACGGTGAACGTCTAAGAAACGCATTGTATATTTCCATTCGCTAACCTAATTTATAGCTTTCTAAGGCTTGGTATGTCAATAAGCCCAGTTTTTGGTTTGTTAGAAGTGCACGAGCACAGCCCGAGTATCCCAATGGAGCCAAACTTGCGGAGACGAGAGCCAAGCGGAGAGTTCATCCCACGCACACCCTCAGCCCTCTCCGGAACCATTACCTCCGCCATTTAGATATACCCACCTTCTATTTCGACGATATCGAAGCTGCTCCTCCTGTTAAGAAAAGAAAAGGTGCCGCCGAAACAGTCGACCAAATTGAGCTCGCTGATGAAATGCCTGGTCGAAATCAGTCTGTCCGAAGCAGCACGCCAGTATCGAAATTTGTTTACAAAAGTTCAGAGAGAAAAGAAAACGGCCAAAATGCTGGTCTCATTCATACTCTCGACTTTACGAAAACCCCAAAGACCGTTACTCCATCACATAAGAAAGGTCAGCAGAAAACTCCACGGCATATAGCGGTATCAGCATTGCTGAACGCAGTACGTAGTCCGCAAAGTAGGCCATCTCAAAATTTCGAAGAGATATCTGCAACCAGTAGTGATGAAGAGAGTTCCCTGGCGGAATATGCCAAGGAGCGACTTGTTTCACCAGGAAAGGCTCGGAAAAAGAAGCCCGGCATAAGTACATATTCCAACATGTAGATATTTGTGTCAATGAGGTTCCTAATATTTACCGATTTGGTCAGCTTTTCAAAGTCCAACGAGGCTTCCTTTACAGATAGGAACTCAGACCAGGAAGCATCCATCAAAGAAGCCAGGTTTGTTCTTAATACTTCTCAGTGCCATGTATAGAGCTAACCAACCTCTCGATGATCCGTAGTTGGAAACATGTATAGATCATCCCTCGCTTTGGCCTCATCCCCTGCTCCTAGCGAGCGACCGGAAGGTACGCCAAGCAAGCCAGCAACCAAAACGAACATAGCACCAAAGATCCCCAGACTAGGTTAGGCTCAGTTATGTGCATCGAGCTCAAAGATGCGAGTTTATCAGTATCAGAACCACATCATGCCGTTGCCACGAATGCACCCAACTCTTTACTATGCAAACTGGCATGGGGGCAGGGAGAGCTAGCCAAAGGGTGGTTAGATGTTCTACGCAACATCGGAGGATGGCGGCAACTGGCAAACCATCTACAATAATAAAGTACCAAATTGGTAGTGGCAGACCTGATTAGCCCAAAGAATTGCAATGCAGCTTATCATTGATCAGTCTCGCCACCAACATCCACACATGACAGTACTAACAACCAGACTGTCAAATGCCATGCGGGCTAAGTACACGGGGTATATAGATTATTACATACAATGAAATATGGCACAACTGTCGGGTAGTGATCACGCACCAATTGTAAGAAGGCCAAGGTTTCAACGTCATTGGCCATATGGGAGAAGGATCGGTTGGTTGAATGCGGATATCTGATACAGCGTGGAATAACCAAGATTGGTCAATAGGGCCAAACGGTATAACTTTACACCCAATGTCGATTGGGAGAGGCGTATAAAACGCGCACAACAGCCTCGAAACCCAACCTCACTTTCCTGTTGCCATGAAACCGCCATTTCACGAATTGCCACACCCACGCGAGGTTATCCGACATTTCACTCCATCATGGTTTGCCGTGAACATGGGAACCGGGATTACTGGAATCCTCATTGCCAATTTCCCCTTCCCATTTCGTGGCATGGTGATCATCGGCACCATATTCTATCTGGCCAACGTTTGTATGTTCAGTCTCTTCTCCATCGTGTTTATCGTTAGGCTGTTCATGTTCCCTGAGGTGATTCCAGCAATGCTCAGGCATCATCAGAGTCTGATGCTCAGTACCATACCTATGGGGTTGACTACCATCACCAATTATACTGTTCTTGTTCTGGTCCCCTCCCACTCATGGGCCATCGAGTTGGCTTATGTTCTCTGGTGGATCGAGTTCTCCTTGACAATTCTGAGCATCCTTGGCATCCCATTTTGCATGATGATATACCAAGAACACAGCATTGATATAATGAATGGGTCGTGGCTCCTACCGCTTGTTCCAGCTGTGGTTACTGGCGCTTCTGGTTGTTATCTTTCTCGTTTCTTAGAGGCAGAAGGCCACAGGGCCATCATGATCCTTACTATTTCCGCTATCACTTTGGGATGCGGTCTTTCGCTGGCTTTCCCCGTGATAGGAATCTATTTCTACAGACTGGTAGCCTATAATGTCCCCGGAGAGGATGTTATTATCACTACCTTTCTGCCTGTAGGGCCTTTGGGTCAGGGTACATACGGGATCATTGAACTAGGCCGGGCTTGCCAGAAGATAATTGGCGACACATATGCGCCGGGATTTGGTGACAGTGCCTTCACGGTATGTATCATCATAGCATTTTTCCTCTGGGGCTATGGCCTGTGGTATTTGTGCTTTGCTGTGATATCTCTATCAGTCCGATCCAAATCCCATGTTCCCTTCAACATGGGTTGGTGGGGGCTTACGTTTCCCTTAGGGGTCTACACCGCTGGAACGCTAAACATCGCTGTTGCAACACACTCGAGATTCTTCCGCGGCCTAGCTCATTTTTCATCTGTGTCCTGGTTCTGGTATGGCTGTATGTCTCCGCAAGAACCTTACGTAGAGCCTACTCGGGGAGAATCTTTGATGCACCTTGTCTTCATGAATATCGTCTTCATGGTGAGATTTCTGATAACGAAATGCGAGAATGTAATAGTTCCACCTGCCAAAATGCATAATGTTTGTAAATATCCGGGCATTCATGTAAATGGGTGTAGATTCGTAACCAGTTATATCCATGTTGCTTGACACGACATACTAGAATGTATATTGTATCTCTTTAATAAAATCTTCATAATACACTACTTCGGACAGTGCGAATCTAGTTCAGAAGCAATGCTTTCCCACATTTGACGAGGACGACATAGTCCACCGTCTCTTGCTAGCATGCATACGAGGCATCATAGATTATTTGAAGTGGGGAATCGAAAGTGAGAAGAAAGTGGACTATCATGGTATATAATAACGTCAAACTTCTTTATTTCCTTTTCCCATTCTAACGTGGCTCCTACATCCAGTCACAAATGACAGAGTTACCTGAGGTTTTACACACAGTACCCTCGGCACAATCGAATTCAACCCACTTTCCATGAACACATTGCGCAAATCTGGTGGAGATTCCTGGTCTAGCACATGTGTAAGTATTGTCTTCACAGGGTAGACCTGTGGGTTTATCACGGAAAATGGTGACAGTAGAAGACACCGTAACTGTGATACGTGGTGCCTTGACAGTTACAATTTTTGGAGGTGCCGTAACTGTTGTAGGGGTACAATAGTTGAGTTCGGAAGGTGTATCATGAACTGTCACTGTTATCGTCTCTTTCGAAGAGGTGGAAATGCCGAGACTTTTGGTTTTTGTGACTTTGGTCACAGATCCGCCAGCGCCTCCTTGAACCCAAGTGGATTGTGTTAAGTGTGAAGGCTTAGTCAACGTAACTGTTTTTGTATGAACAGATATCTCAGGTCCGTCACCGTGACTAGCTGTAGTAACGGTTACTGTGGACGTGGGAGTGTCTATTTGTGTAGGCTCTGTAGGTAAGATATCTATACCACTACTTTCAAGTGATGTTAAAGTGATGGTGTGATCGGTACTCGTTGAGGGTATAATATCCGACGCTTCGATTGTCTGAAGGGCGGTATTACTTCCACTAGATGATTTTTCCGGTGAAATTGCAATCGAAGTGTCGCTAGGTACCACGGTGACAGTTATAGTTATTTGCGGGCTGTCAGATGGAGCGCTGCTCTCAATTGGGGTGACCATTTCCGTTGATTCCTCATTGTCTGACGAAGTAGCAGTATTACTTAGCGCCGACACAGTAATGGTCATAGGTGTGTGTTTGGCATCAGTCGACTCGATTGACTGATGGGACGTGTTGCTTCCACTGGCCACGGTAATAGTCGTGGTTATCTGCGGATTGTTCGATGATGGGGTGGGTAATGGAGAATCATTACTCCCCATTGAACTGTCTGTCTCTGTGGGCTTCGTAATATCGGTGTGTGTAGTTGCTTCATCACCAGAAACAGTCAATGTCTCCGTAAGAGCTATGTCGGCGGTACTTGTTGAGGGGGCCAGCTCGTTGTCTGACGGCTTAACGGGCTGTTGAGAAGTTCTACTATCATCAGATTCATCGGTACTTGTAGGAGTGGGTGCTTTTTCGCTTTCGGGCTCAGAAGTCTCCTGCGATGTGCTCGAATCAGCTGAAGTAACGACTTCTAGAGATCCAGTAACAGTGGTGTGAGTGGGCTCAGGGGTTGAAGCTGACTCAGCAGAAGTATGCAAGTCGCTATGCTCCAGGGTAACAGTTATGGTTATCTGCGGATTGTCAGATGAAGTAGTAGATATTGAAGTATCGCTACTCTCCAATGAGGTACTGGTCTCTGTATTCGTAGTCACTTCATCATCTGATGCTACAGTTGAAAGTGTTACGGTAATGCTATCAACAGATGCAGTTGATGTCACAGTAACGGTCATATCAGCTATGGCTGTTGAAAGAACCTGCTCGATGTCAGAAGACCCGGTTGGCTGCTCAGATGTACTGGTGCTTGTAGAGTAGGATGAATTCTCACTCTCGAGATCCTCAGGCCCCTGTGCAGCACTCGATTTGGTTGGTACAACTACTTCGGTGGTGCCAGTATTTGTAGTACGAGTAACAATTCCGTCTTCTGAGAATACAGTGGTCTGGGTAGGTGCAGTTATAGTTCTTTGTGAATCGTCAGATGAAGCAGTAAGAAGAGGAGAACCACTACTCTCCGATGAAACGTATGTCTCTGTGGGTCTGGGAATGTCAGTATGTGTAATTTGTCCATCATTTGATGGCACAGTAGGAAGAGAAACAATGCTACTTTCATCAGAAACAGTCAATGTCACAGTTATGGTCATGCCGGTGGTACTTGATGAGGGCAGTAGGTCATTACTTGCCGGCTTGGAAGGCTGCTGAGATGGATTACTTCCACTAGATACATTGGTGTCGGTAGAAGTAGATGCACTACCACTACCGGGTTCAGAAGTCTCCTGCGATGTGCTCGAGCCAGCTGAAGTAATGACTTCTTGAGATCCAGTAGTAGTGGTGTGAGTAGGCTCCTCCTCTTCTGTAGAGCTGGAGGGCTCGGGGGTTGAAGCAGGCCCAGCAGAAGTGTGCATGTCGCTAGGCTCCAGGGTAACAGTTATGGTTATCGGCGGGTTGCCAGACGAAGCAGTAGATACTGAAGTAACGCTACTCTCCAATGAGGTATTGGTCTCTGTATCCGTAGTCACTTCATCATCCGACGTTACAGTTGACAGTGTTACGATGCTACTACCAGCGGGTGTGGTTGATGTCACAGTAATGGTCACATCAGTAGTACTTACTGAAGGAAGTAGGTCGTTATTTGGCGGCTTGGTTGGCTGCTGAGACGGACTACTCTCACTTGATTCGTCAGTACTGGTAGGAGTGCGAGTATTTTCACTCTCGGGCTCAGTAGTCTCCTGAGATGTGCTCGAATCGGCTGAAGTAGCGTCTTCTAGAGATCCAGAAGCAGTGGCGTGAGTAGGTTCTTTCTCTTCTGTAGTGCTGGTAGGCTCGGGAGTTGGAGCTGTCTCAGCAGAAGTATACGAGTCGCTGGGTTCAACAGTAGCAGTTATGGTTATGTGCGGGTTGCCGGACGATGTAGTAGGTGGGTGTGTATCACTGCTTTCGGTTAAGGCTCCGGTTTCTGTGGTCCTGGATGTGCTTGGATGTGTGGTCTCTTCATTGTCAGATGGCACAGTGGACAGCGTAGAAATACTGCTATCCGCAGATGCAGTTGGCATCAAAGTATGAGTCATGCCAGTGGTGTATGTTGAGGATGTGTGCTCATCATCGGTGGACTCTGTCGACTGAAGAGAAGTACTGCTTCCACTGGACGCATGGGTGTGTGCATGGGTGGGCGTACTTTGACTATCAGACCCAGAGGCGTCGTGGGACATGGTGGACTCTGTCGGTGTGGCTACTTCAGCGGGATCAGTGTTAGTCGGATATGTTGGGCTTTCTGCATCAGTCAGTTCAGTGGATTGCGAAACTGAGGGTGGCACGGTAGTGGTGTACGTGACACTAGACTCCATGGTAGCAGTATCGCTTTCAGTAGAATTAGTCAATGTCACCATAGAGGTCATGTCAGTGATACTCATTGAGGGCAGCAGATCATTTTCTGGTGGTGGAGTTGGCTGCTGGGATGAACTACTTCCACTTGATTCACCAGTGCTGGTAAGAGTGGGAGCATTTTCACTCTCTAGCTCAGTAGTCTCCTGAGATGTGCTCGAATCAGCTGAAGTAACGACCTCTGGCGATCCAGTAGTAGTGGTGTGAGTAGGCTCCTCCTCTTCTGTAGAGCTGGATGATTCAAGAGCTGAAGCCGACCCGGCAGAAGTGTACATGTCGCTAGGCTCCAGGGTAACAGTTATGGTTATCTGCGGGTTGCCAGACGAGTCAGTAGATACTGAAGTATCGCTACTCTCCAATGAGGTATTGGTCACTGTATTCGTAGCCACTTCATCATCCGACGCTACAGTTGACAGTGTTACGATGCTACTACCAGCGGGTGTGGTTGATGTCACAGTTATGGCCACATCAGTAGTACTTACTGAAGGAAGAAGGTCGTTATTTGGCGGCTTGGTTGGCTGCTGAGACGGACTACTCTCACTTGATTCGTCAGTACTGGTAGCAGTGCGAGTATTTTCACTCTCGGGCTCAGTAGTCTCCTGAGATGTGCTCGAATCGGCTGAAGTAACGACTTCTAGAGATCCAGAAGCAGTGGCGTGAGTAGGTTCTTTCTCTTCTGTATTGCTGGTAGGCTCGGGAGTTGGAGCTGTCTCAGCAGAAGTATACGAGTCGCTGGGTCCAACAGTAGCAGTTATGGTTATGTGCGGGTTACCGGACGATGCTGCAGGTGGGTGTGTATCACTGCTTTCGGTTAAGACTCCGGTTTCTGTGGTACTGGATGTGCTTGGATGTGTGGTCTCTTCATTGTCAGATGGCACAGTGGACAGCGTGGAAATAATGCTATCCGCAGATGCAGTTGGCATCAAAGTATGAGTCATGCCAGTGGTGTATGTTGAGGATGTATGCTCATCATCGGTGGACACTGTTGACTGAAGAGAAGTACTGCTTCCACTGGACGCATGGGTGTGTGCATGGGTGGGCGTACTTTGACTATGAGACCCAGAGGCGTCATGGGACGTGGTGGACTCTGTCGGTGTGGCTACTTCAGCGGGATCAGTGTTAGTCGGATATGTTGGGCTTTCTGCATCAGTCAGTTCAGTAGATTGCGAAACTGAGGGTGGCACGGTAGTGGTGTACGTGACACTAGACTCCATGGTAGCAGTAATAGGAGTAGTGGCTTCCTCGCTAGTTGGAGCAGTACCGCTTTCAGTAGAATCAGTCAATGTCACCATAGAGGTCATTCCAGTGATACTCGTCGAGGGTAGCAGATCATTTTCTGGTGGTGGAGTTGGCTGCTGGGATGAACTACTTCCACTTGATTCACCGGTACTGGTACTCGTGGGAGTATTTTCACTCTCGGGCTCAGAGGTCTCCTGCGATGTCCTCGAATCGGTTGAAGTAACGACTCCTAGAGATCCAGTAGCAGTGGTGTTCGTAGGCTCCTCCTCTTCTGTAGAGCTGATAGGCCCGAAAGATGAACTCAACTCATTTGAGTTGCTAGACTCCAACGAAACAGTTGTGGTTATCTCTGGATTGTTAGATGAAGCAGTAGATATTGAAGTGTTGCTACTCTCCAATGGGGTGTCTGCCTCACTATTATCGGGAATGTCAGTTTCATCACCGGATGGTGGAGCAATAGTGCCACTTCCAATGGAAGATGTTGATGTCACCGTAATAGTCATGTCGGTAGTACCTGTTGGGGTAGGCAAGATTTCTAAATCAGCTTCGAGAGATGTACTGGACAGTGAGGATGTGGCTGCATCTGGGTTATTGGAGGAGATAGATGTTTCAGTGGACTGGGTATTTACTGCGGACTCAATCGAAGTCATATAGGATGATATAACAGGGAGCTGAGGGTCATTGCTTTCCAGTGAGGTATATGTCCCGGTGGGCTTGGCAATGTCTGTTTGTGCAGGCTCCTCATCGGCAGACACAGTTGGCAGCATAACGGTATTACTCTCGATGGTGGTACTTAGGTTGGATGCTATTGAAATGCTCATGTCATTGGCGCTAGTAGAGGGATCTTGTTCACTATCCGATGGCTCGGTTATACTACTACTGGACTCGTAAGTGATTGTATGGGTTGAGGCTCCATCACTTGTGGATTCCGAGATTATTTGAGTTGTGCTTGACCCAGTCAGTGTGCTAGGATCAGAAGACCCGCTATTGCTGGAGACTATTGGCTTATTTTCGTTGACAGATTCGGTAGATTGGGAAACTGGCATGGATTCAGTGGCGTTGGTAACGGTTGTTTGTATGGTCTTTTCATCACCCGAGGTCACAGTAGGCTGATCAATGGGAGTAGTTGGTGCTACTGAGTTTGTTTGTGGCGTACTAGAGCTAATTGATGTGCCTATCTCGGGGGTCCAGGTATTACTAGTGTACGTTGGCCCAATATTATCTACGGGTTCTGTAGATGGCGAAACTGTATCTGTTACGATAGACTCAGAAGTGGTAGTGGTTGTTACTATTTCGCTGTTGGAGGACTCCGATGTAACATCCTCAGTGGTAGCGGTAGTATTGCTATGACTTGTTTCTTCAGGACCTGCTGAATCGGTGGTTCGTGAATTAGAGGTACTGGTCACCAGCGTCGTAGTTGGGGAGCTCGTTTGTAGGCTTGTAGATAGTAGAGTGGTTGTTGATGAAGTTGTGGTAACTATCGGGCGATATAGACACATCACTGAATCGCCGCGTTTATAGCATAGATCGTTACCTCCGCAGGTGTCCCATATGAAAATGCCATTGATGCACTCTGAGTAACGGCCAGACTCTCCACTTGCCTCGCAGGTACGTTGCGGGGAGCATGCCAGTTTTGTATCACACGCAGATGGATAGGGCTTTGTAGGAGGGTTCGAGCTGTGATCAATTTCTTCTGGCGCCAAGCACCATGCAGTATCACCTTTTCTAGAGCATACAGTACCTCCAGGACAAGTGTTTTCTACCAGTTTTCCCGATCCGCACCATACATACTTACTTGATACTCCTTCCTTATGACAATACACCTCTTTATCTGTGCATCTGG
Source organism: Basidiobolus meristosporus CBS 931.73 (assembly GCA_002104905.1). Lineage (NCBI taxonomy): Eukaryota > Fungi > Basidiobolomycota > Basidiobolomycetes > Basidiobolales > Basidiobolaceae > Basidiobolus > Basidiobolus meristosporus. Next base: position 12,778 of record MCFE01000393.1, on the reverse strand, counting down.
ATCCTAGTTGAGGCAAAGTGGAATCGAAGGAGACGAAAGCTGATTCCTTGCTAGCGGTCTGAGGTGCAAGGCTTTATCGCATTGGGACCGCAGAGGCGATTTCCCGGATTGCACACAATGCTCTGGACCTTCCATGATGCCGGTACAATCTTGACTGGTTAGTTGTAAGCCTGGTTCGCTATCTCTTTTAAGAAGCTTTGTTCTTGCAGAATCATTATGATCACCCTGAGGTACAACTCCAGATGGATTCATGCATTTAATGCTACTGCCCTGCTGGATGCAAGCAAGCCCTTCACCGCATTCTGCATGAATGGTTCTATCGCCTAGGCATGTATAATATGTTGAGGATACCCCGGAGTGTTGGCACTCCACTTGGCCAGGAATGCAAGCTTTTGACTCTAGACTTGAGGTGCTCTTTGAGTCAACTGTGATGCCAGAGCTAATAGTAGCCGCTGCTATCACCAGTGAAATGATTTTCATGGCTGTGTTTATTGTGAACAAGCTTCAATAGATTTATAGACCAGATGTCCAGCTCCTGTATTGGTGTATGTTGCATGGCAGTCAAGTGGCTTTTCCAGTGGAGTAAGTAGTTCTGTTGAAGTGTGTTCTTTAGTACGCTTCACCACATAAGCATTCTGTACCACCATCCACTAGATAAATAATATGTCCCGAATTATTGCTGGTTTCTCAATCAATGGTAATTCCTCCCACTTATCACTCGATTGCCACATGTCGTTGGGTTGCACGCATACTTCACGACTTTCTGCTCCGAAATCCGAGGGTGACACTTACCCAACCACTGGAATTATCAACTTGATATGGATACAAGGTTTGGAATGAATCTAAATTTAGTAGGTAACAATGAAGGTCGGGGGTTAATTTAACCTAGTTTGTGCACTGTGATTGATCATTTCAACCGGTTTACACACAACACTTTCAAATCGTTTTGGCCATCCCTCACCAGTTTGATATCCCTTTTATTAACTCGCTGACTATTACTCATACCGTACATCTCTATTTTTTTCGCTCTCTCTCAATGATGCGTCCGAAACTTCACGCCAACCTGCATCCAAAGATGCAAACATATTAGTATATATAACGTGCTGCTCAAGATAATGACATGGAGCAGCATTGAAAACGAGAAATTGCCTCCGCCAACAATGAATCTGAGCGCAAATGGGTCCGAAAACAGCTTCATGAATATGCATATCCAGCTACTTTCGCCATGTACTTTGTAGATATGAAGAAAAGCTTCCGGCATATGGATAGCGGGCCATTTCGGAGTGGTCCAGAGCTCGGGAGTCCATAAACTAGAGGCAGTTTGCGTCAGCAATTCCAGCTATTGAAACGGTATATAAACAGTCAATAATTTCAGTCGGCAGCCCTTTTCATGCACCAGAAGAGTAGACAGAAATTAAATTATAGAAAATGCAACAGCCTGAAGTTGTAATATACTTTGTTATCGACAAACTCATTGTTCATCATACAGCCTTTTCATTCCCCTTTTCACCGTCTATACATTTATGACGATCCATGCGATACACTTGGCAATTCACAGGTTCGCGTAATGTTAAGCTATGGTGTGAGGCAGTATGCATTGGGGCCTGAGGAAAAAGCTGCAGGGTAAACTTTCAATATGGGAAGATTACAGATCTTATGAGCCCTAGACATTCGAGAGGACGGTGAACAGGTGGATTGAACTTTATTCCACGTTAATACATGACATTGCAACTAGTTGTGAAGGTTGGAGTGGTTGAAAGCCTGGCCATGTTTGGAGATGCTAGCGGTACCCTTGAGTGTACCATGCTTTAGGATGTGCTCGACAACGGCGGTGTTATTGGAAGTGCCAAAAACGGTGTCGAGCTCCTGGTGGGAGGGGGTTTCGGACACACCCGTGTGGCCGCCACTGCGGGTGATGTAGACATTGAATGTTTGCACGACATCAGTGATTGAAATGGATTTGTCGGATCTCCATTTGCTGTAAATGTCAGAGTTGATAAATACAACAAACTCGGAGTCTGATTTTTCTTTGTCAGCAAAAACGATTTGTTGAGAAGCAGGCATGTTGGTTGGATTCTCTGATGGTCGAACTCGAGCATTTTATATGAGAGTATGGCGTTTATGGTGTACCATATGTGCTACACGGCTGCGGAGTCCGTTTGAATCCTTGCCTTACATGGGTTCATTAGTCTAGATGTGGCTAACTTCACAACGTATATTATTTTTGGTTTGGCATTTCAGCGTTAAAAAGAAAGTAATCAAAAGAGAGAGCGAAGGGATACTAATCAAAAGAGAGAGCGAAGGGATACGCAAATGACCAAATGCTTCAAAAGAGTTGGCTCTTGTGACACCAATTCTTTTGCCTCTTGACTATCATTGACAAGCTTACGTCATAGGATGTGGAAGATGGTACAAAGATTCCTTTGGCTTGTTGTTTACTGACTTGATTACTTGGATATTTGATAGCAAGTTGTCAAGGACAGGGTTGCTAGCTTGTTTGTTGTTCAAATCCCACGACATTCCAGATCGGAGAGTGCATAGAAACTAAGGGCCGTGAAAATACTTAGAGTGGCAGTTCCATGAACTAATCATCTTGTCAGTCTTCGAATTCCCACCTGCATCTGTCGCCTCATTCTCACACGTATCTTTTGTGCTCCTTTTTTGGATCAGCTAACCTTATTTTATGAGCGAATCAGTACGCAAGGGATCAACTAACCTTATGAGCGAATCAGTACGCAAGGTACGACTCTGGTAATGCGTATATATCTATAAGAATGAAAGATTGGGTGATTGACCTTCTATTTTGCAGAAATTTCCTAAATATCTTCCTCAGTTGTCCCAAGTTCGTGATGGCGTTTCTTCCTCGGAACAGTATTGGTCTACATCCCATTGTTTAACACTACCCCACACTTGGATTGAGCCTATGAAGGCTTAAAAACTGGTAAAGCCGCAATTTCTAAACTGCAGATGCACCCAGCCTTTTTATCCATGGTAAATAACAAAAAGTTGCAAAACGGCACGCAATTGTCGATTTTCTTATTCTCACAACTTTGTGCACAGCTTACTGGCACTTTCTCCAAAGCATTACTTGCTCGAAATTCGCTCAAAGGTACTGCCAACACCATACCAACAAATACTCCAATTGTTGGACAACAAAATACCAAATCACTGGCGCTAGCTTTTGTGCGATAATGGGATACTTTTATCAGAGATATCCATCCGGAAACTTCCTTGAAGTATGCTGTAAGTTTTGTGAGATTCTTGAAGATAGTGAAAGTGAATAGAAGAATGGTTCCAAGAGTTTTTGGGATATCGGAAGTGACTGGGACAACAGGCGGATTATGGGCACTTATTATTGAATATAAAAGTGGTACTTATACGAATGCATGGTCTTGGCAAAACAAACATATAGAATAACATGGAAGGCCCCAAGAACGCATATGCAAAGTTTGGAGTTCTTTGGGTCAAAATATGTAGTTTACATCTAATGTACTGATAAGATGTAAGATTCTACTTAGCTTACTGTCAAGTGAAGAAATGCTCACTTATAACTTTATCTATAATTTATTGGCTAGCTCTTAAAGCTAATGATGACCTGGAAGTTGTCCATACTCCCACACTTGTTCAAAAGCTTTGTACTTTGTGCACACCATGCTGGTGTTGTATATTGTGAAATTACAGCTTGATATTCATTTCGCTTAGTCACTTAGATCATGGTAGCCAAGTCTTATTGCTCAGTTCCCGGTTGGGATCTACTTAGAATATATCACCAAAATATCAGATACATAAGGGCATGGATTGAGATGTGCGGTCATCACTGTACTAGTAGCCATACTATTACCACCCACTTTTGGAATAGCACTTGCCAGGACGGCTGGCTATATCAGATATAACAAATAGAACAATTGGGTTGTTGTCAACCACAGTGGGTAACTTGTCTTGATGTAAATACTTGCTGGATATGAAATATCAATATATCTGAATCAGCTCCTTAAACCCTGAAAACCAGAGCCTAGTTTTTGACTTGGTCTGTAAGTCCTTCTAAGCACATGTTGTGCGCAGGGATTGATAAACCAATCTTGGGAAAGTCAAGTCAACAAACCATAATCAAAAAAAATGATATAAACCTGCAAGCCTCTAAACATATTATGACATGTTCAGAGCTAAAATACTATGTTGAAGTAGTACTATCACATGCAGTGGTAATACTTCATATTGATTATTAGTTGCTATTAAGTGATGATTGATATCTGACTAAAATAAAAACCAGGAACTGCTTTCTGCTGCTATCTATATCCAGATTATAGTATTTAAAGTAGTATTCATTGAATATCTGTGCCTCAGATGTATATCTCATGATCTAGTAGACTCTGTTCTAGTCATAATCCAATTAAAATAACCTATATTAGCTATAGCATTCAGTGTAGTATACAAGATTAAAGCTATACTTGGGTCATGAAGCTTACCAGAGCTTGCATGGTTGGCTGACAATTTGCTCAAAATTAGCTTTTGAATAGTAAATATGCTCACAGAATGGAAAACTGAGAGTCAATCAGGTTAGCACAGCAAAAGAAAAATACAGGATCCCTACTCAGAAGCAAAGTCCATAATTTACCTATTGACAATTATAGAAAATCACACTTGCTCTACCTAATCAGTGAAGTAGACTTGGGGCAGGAAAAGTCATCAATAAAGTAAAACCTGTATTTTTTGCCAAATGGTTACCAAAATCACTAAAGCTAAAAAATAAAGAAGCTTAAGGCGTCAGTGTTATAACAAGGGATAGTAAAGACTGAAATGGTAGGGGTCTGGGGGATGCAGTCCCCTAGAGAATAAATAGTAGGGGGCTTGAGGGACACAATCCCCCACACTGACTCCTTACTATTTAAAATCCCTTTAAATTATTTTCCTTTTTTGCTGGATTCTGGTCCCTAAGAGTTACAATTCCTCCTCCTAACTCTATATACACTAAGCATAAGTATTTCTGCTCTACACTTTGCATGTATTTCAGGTGCTACATAGGTATGCCTGGGTCCATAGTTGTCCCCCTATACACTCAGGGTGATAAGTCTCGATAATCAATTGATTACCAAACTTTTACCTTGATACTAAATATTATGGTTGATGTGTTTTATCCCAATCCAGACACAATTCCATATCTAAAAGACTTTGGGCACCATAAGCTCTGCAGCTTTGCTATGATAAGAAAAATTCATGCTAAAGCAAGTTTTATGTAGCCTGCTGAATTCTATCCTTTGTCAGCTGGATCACACATATTAATATATTTAGTAAACAAAATAGATAAATACATGTTGCAATAACAACTACCAACTTTGTAAGCCACCAAATATAAATGGTTAATAGTCCAAGGGGAAGCTGAGCACCCAGCAATAATATACTATATGCTGTATGAGTTTTGGAGGTATTGGGGGTGATTGGGAGAACAACTAGAATACATGGTTTTCACCTAATGAATTATTGAGTGTGATAGTAGTATTGGTACTTTTACATGCTCATGACAAAGCAGGCACATTGAGTATGCTTCACAGGGACCCAAGAATATGTGTGCAAAGCTTGAGGCTGATTGAACAACCACAAGAATCTTCATGTTCTGCATACCCATTGTTGTTGTAAAGCTATTCCAAATAAATTGCAACAAGAAATTTGGTCACTATTCTCTAACATTGCTAGGTAGTGATCAGCATGATTAAGCTAGGTGAGTATTCAGGTGGAATTAAGAGCTTTTACAACACCCCAACTCATTCAAATATTTAAGTTTACTAATCCTATTTGTGATCAAAGATATTATAATTTGTCTCTAGCCCTTGCCTTGGTAGGTATGTCAGCAATCATTTCATTTGTGGAGCAGTGGAATAACTGAGCTAAGTTAATATCTACAGCTTGAATTATGAAGTTATGTCCAACATCTGTATGCTTGGTTCTACCATAAAAGTTGGAATTCTACCTATTCAATACATCCGTCATTATTATGAAATAATGTTGTAGGGGCTTTTTGACATATGCCTAGGCCTTTGAAAGCATTCCCAATCACATTACTTCATTTCTATCTTCACAAGCAGCCATATACTCAGCCTCTGTGGCTGAAAGTGCCATTATTGACTGCTTCCTTGAACTCCATTAGATTGCTCCTTTACCATCAAGGAAAATGTATCCAGTTGTAGATCTTCTGACTTCAAGATCTTATCCCCAGTCAGCACCAGAGTAGCCCACAATATGCTGTTCTGAATCCTGATGGGTAAACCTTACGGTTCCTTTGAAGTATCTAAAAATTTGCTTAACTGTAGTAATATGATCAGGGCTATGGTTCTGATTATGCTGGCCAGTAACTTGCATGGAATATGAGATATCTGGACAAGTTTTAAGCTTTGTATACATCGGACAGCTGACCCTAGCTTGATATGGGAACTCTTGGCTTTCTGATGGCACCAAGCTATCTTGAATTAGCTAAGCTTTGACCAATTTGACATTTGTCTCCCTTGTGGCAACTGCCAGCTTACATTCACTCACTTGATTCTTCTTGAGTATATCTTGAGCATACTTGGACTTTCTCAGGATGTTGGCCACAGTACTGCTGTCTATGGAAAACTTTATCCTGGTGAGTTTGTGATGCCTTTAGGCTCACCTCAGCCTTCTGAATATGGCATGCAGAGTGATAGCCCTGAAGATGATGGCTTAATGATGAATTGTAAGCCTCTCTCCCATCAAACAGTACCCTGCATGAGCCCAGCTAAATCCCAATGTGCAATGAGACAGCATTAGTGGAAAAATGCCAAGGATATTGTTCAAAGTCAAGTGAGTCCAGTGATCCATATACTGATGAAGGATGTAAGGTTGTGGCTAGAGAAATAGTGTGCTTCCACAGATATCACTAATGGGGGCTTTGATGATTTACCATTACTTCTTGCCAAAAGCATTCTAGGATGCAACTTATGGCAACCATCATGCAGCTGGCAATATACAACCCAGAGACTGTCCTGATACCAGCTTGTGTTAACAGTGGCATGGCATTCACATTAGAATATGCCACCATTACAAGGTGTCCAACTTATCAAGAAATCCACCCCCATGTAGGATGAAAACATTGCTCACATTCCGGACATATTCCAATAGTACACCATCTAAGGAGGCTCATGCTGTCCAACAAGTATTGTGAAGCTATAAAGTACTGCACTCAGTATCAATCAAGCGCAAGCACTTCCAATATATTTGATGGCAAATATTACCAACAACTAAGAAGCAAGGGCTACTTTGAAGATATGTATGATCATGCCTTTACCTTAGTGTATGATGGATTCTCATTAAGTAAGTACTCTACCAGCAAATCCTGTAGGCCACCAATTCTCATCAACCTGAATCTGCCACCTATCATACAATATCCAAGCAGAAATCTGATGGTAGTCTCACCTATATCTGGGCCTAAATCACTGTCCAGCCTGGATAGCTACCTGTATCCATTACTGGATGAATTTCTGAATCTTTTCCAGCAGGATTCTACTAAATGGCCATCATGTTATAGTGCATAGTATTATGTACATTGTAGAGACCCCTGCCATTAGCAAGATAGCCAGCTTTTCTGGGCACAATGTAAGGTATTGACGCCAGATGTGTGAGATCCAGGAGATTTACTCCATGACTCACACACATGTATTGTTATCCAAACACCAACACCAAGATCATCTTATTCCACAGAGTGAACAGACAGAAGTCAGCATGAAATTGCAGCAAAGTTGGCAAGCTATAAGCCCTTGGCTGGAATATAGAATTAATTGGAAAACAGAGATACTTAAGATAGAGGGTAAATGTTGGAGCAAAAGCCTGCCTCTAGGAACAATACATTTGCTTTTCAATACTATCTCTATATTAATGACCAAGTTGTAAATGGGGTGTCTCAAGCCAAATGAGCCCTTTGTGATACTGGAGAAACTTGGAAGAATTGGCAAGATATTGCAGAGTATCTACTACCAGAAGTGCTTCCAACAGGCTCCAATCAAAATTCATATGCATATGCAACAATACAAATGGAAGGACTGGATAAACTGGATATGTATTTATTCAAGTGGCCTTCTGAAGCCTTATCTACCAAGAGTACATTGGAAGCATTGGGAGTCATATGTGGACATTGTAGGAATCTTACCCAGAATTGGATCACCAATGCCAACTTGATGCATCTACAGATTTAATGCAAAGAGTTTATGATGGGATTTGGGTGGCTATACTGCAAGCATAAAGCTAAATGCATTGATCTCTGCTGCCACTGTATCTTTCTCTATTTCATCTTGCTTGGGTTGTGGAGAATATTAGGCCTTGCTTCACCTTTTGGGAGTTTCTTACACAGCAGATGTGTGGGGAGAAAGAGAGACAAGTCAAATTGCAGGTACTAACATATCCCAATCTTATGAAGAATATTACCCTCAAGTCTTTCTTAAATGTGATGAGTTGGCACATTTAGGATAGCCAGGAAGAGCTGGAAAACACTGAGGACAGATTTGCATATGGAGACACCTATGCCTTTGGCATTAAGAAGCTAAGCATCCCCAAACAGTGGTCTGCAAGGAGGCTGTTACAATGCCATCAAGCTTTTTGCAATATAAGATAATTTGATTTATTGCCAGGTTGTGTCTACTCCAAGAAATGTAGCAGGCACTAAGACTGTCCAAATATTGTGCAATTCCTGCCAAAAGACCATCCAGATACTGTCAAGTCTTCAGCTTTATTCAGCACTAAAACCGGCAAAATGTACTCACAATTCTGCCATAAGAGTGTGTAGATAGTTGATAACTCTAAGTTGCCAGAGTTATGAGAGCCACATTGCAGGATCATGATCACTGATCTGGATTAGATCCACCTGCAGGACCAAGTTATTGTTCACAGGGAGAGTTTCTGCTAAAGTCATAGGTGAGGGCATTATGGCAGAAAGGTATAGTGAATGGTGGATTTTAATGGAGTTATTTGTTGAGTTCAAGGTTGGGCTTGATGTAGGTATTGGGCATAGGGACATATATAGGTTAGTACTGTCTACAATGGAGTTACAACTGAAGATTTAGCAATAATAAATCAACTTGTATACATGAGAAGCAAGTGCATTGGTTGAGCCAGGAAGTAAGGAGTGTAAAAAAGAGGCAATAACCAAACAATATACACATATATATGTATGATTATTGAGTGTCTGGGATCCAAAGGCACAAGGAATGGCAGACAACCAATCAAAAGCCATATATGCTCTATTGTGATGAGAAATTTGACTAATATGTTTGTGTACTCTTTGCAAAATATCTGGGACAGGATGAGACCAATGCTAAACAATCATATTTCTCAAATGATGACTATTGAGAATAGAGGCCAGTGGCTTTTTCCTAGTTAAGTTGCCAGCATATTCTGTAATGATTAATTACACTATTTGCATCAATGATCAGCATTGCTCAAAATTCTATTCAGTTTGGTAAGCTAGGAGTAGCAACCATCATCAGATCAGAACTAAAGTATATGGATTGGCAAGGTAGTGGAAGCCCATTCATGCTTTAACTGAGGAAGCTACCACAAGTAAATGGTGGGTGCATTACTAGATTACCATAATAGAGTGCTACTATATGAATCAGTGTGGTTTTACTGCACATGATGCATGCTTAACATCTTCATAGCTATCAGTAATTAGTATTGTTTGCAGAAAAATTTAGTGACACAACAATTCTATATACTCGTAATAGGCAATCAGCTTGGATTGAAGAGTACATTGCCGAATAGACTTTTAAGCTTAATACATTGCATGTGCAAGTTTTTGACTCTTGGGGTCTCGGACAAGCTTCAGAATAACATGGATTCTAATGTATCACGCTAATGGGCTAGAGAGTGGGGAATTCAGCTTTAGGCGGGTTAACACCTCATGAAATGGGTTCTGTTATGTGATATACAGCCGCAGCATTGTCAATGGTGGCTCATGACCCCTATGAGGGAGCAAAATCTGGCTTAATCCTTGTTTTAATACGTATATCCGGAAGTATGCCGTTGACCTTGTTGACAGGGTACAGAGCACGTTCCGGAAGGAATCCCAATATTGTTTCAGTGGTAGAGTCCAGCAGTTGTAGAGGGAAGCTGTTGCACAATAGGCTGACGAATGGAATGGACCATGCATATAATACATTGAGGCTCCAACATGGTAGTGCATGGTACCATACATCAGGATTAACAATTATTGATATGAGAGATGTTGAGGTGGTGAGATCATGGAGTGCAGCATAATTTTCGTAATCTTTCTAACATTGGACTTGATGCCACCAGTGCCGAAGGAAATGAAGACATAATATATATATTTCTTCCTCAAATCATGAAGCCCCTCGCAGAGTGTATGTCAATTGGGTAAGAGTCCTTAAACTCCGTTGAATGCGAATAGTTTAATGAGTCAATGAAAGATGCTGGAAACACAAGATTCAACTTTTGGAAACAATACATTTAACCAATGCTTTCCGTTCATTATCTGCATGTTTCCAAAAGAAATATCCGGATAGATGGGAATCAGCTCATCGATCGAACAATAGCCAAAAAGTACCTTGAGAAAGCATTGCCATGGCAAGCTTATGTGAGCCGCTTCTCCATTGGCAATATCTCCTTGGGCATCAACCGAGAATCTCCAAGGTTGCACTGAGGTAACCCGATTATTTTGAATACACACCTGAAATGATTGTGTCGGTATTGGGCTGCCTTTTGGCCGGTAGAGCTGTGGGGGATGCACGCTCCCGTATATTCTAACACATAGATTTAGGGATTCTATCGTCCCCACCAAGTCCGGCGAAAGGCGCTTGTTGAGTGGTTCAGAAATATGCGAAACAAACTTGGGAATATCTGGGATTCGAATATACCACGCTGATGGGTTAGTGGGCGGGGAATTTAGCTTCAAGCGGATCAATGCCTCATGAATCGGATTCTGTTTTGTGATATTCAGCTGTAGCATTGTCAACGGTGGCTCATGATCCCTCTGAGGGAGCAGGGTCTGGTTTAATTTCAGGTTTAGTAGTGAGAGTAGATCCGGAAGCATGCAGTAGACCTTGTTGACAGGACACAAGGCACGTTCTGGAAGAGATCCCAATATCATTTCGGTGACAGACAAGCAGTGGGTCCAGCGATTGTATAGTGAAACTATTACACCGATTGGTTGGCCGGGGGTTTCCCTAGAGTGGACCATGTATATAACAAATGAGCGCAAGAGTTTTTCGTTCTTGTTCCAACTTATGAGTGCGTGGTGCCATATATCAGGAGTGACACTCATCGACACAAGAGAAGTTGAGGTGGTAAGTTCATGAAATGCAGAATAATACTGGTAATCCTCCAATTGAGCAGAGCGCAGGTAGAGATTGCAGTCGATTGCTGGAGGGGGTATATCGTCAAGATTGACGAGATCTCCTTGCTCAAGAGCTAGTGCATATTCATAGCCGAATTGTCGATAGAAGAAGGGAATGCCAGTGATTCCTTCGACCAATAGAGCTTCTTCATCGCACAACTCATTAATATAACGCATCAAGATCTGAACAAAGCCACGACAACGATAATCTGGATGTGTAGCAATCATCTCTGGGCGTCCCATCACAAATGGCACCGTATCATATACACACTTGACTCTTAGTAGGCAGGCCATGGCTACAATGGAGTTGTCATCTACGTCAGTTATATATATTAGTTAGCATAGTAGACACTCGAGACGTTTATCAATGCGACTAACCACTTATCAAAATGAAGTCTTCAGGAGTAGCAACGGGGTAGGGGCCATTAGTGATTTTTTTGTAAAAAGAAAAGCCTTCATTTTCATCAATTCCCAGAGGGTTAGTCTGAACAAGTCGTGTCAGTTGGTCAAGGCCTGCCTCATCGCCAATTGTAGCTCGCCGAAATACAAAGCCACCCTCTAGTATCTTGATAACATTATGGCAGCTCATGCTATGTATGGGAGTACTGGTTGTGCTGGTAGAACGAATTTTATCCTGTTGATCCGCAGTAATGAGCCGCAGCATATGTTCATGAAATCATGCATATCGAGCACACTTTCTAATACTACCAAATACCTTCATATTGATCCCCAATAAATCAGCGATTTGAAAGCCTTTATTTGGCAGGCGAGACTTCGTACTTTGGAACAAAACTACCACTACTTGAATGTCCAAAGGATAAGGCATATTCACCACTGAAAGGGCTTTGTCAGGGTAAAGTTAGATTAGCAGATAGCTCTGCCATTAAACCTTGAGGCTGATACAGCCATATTGTCAGCAAACCATTTCACTTCCAATTCTGGAAATTACAAGTATGTGATAAACACTAATGTTTCTTTCAAGTCAACTATCATTTAAAATCAGCCATTGGGCCCTAGTCCTAATACTAGCCACAACCCACATTGATGATACAAATAGAACTCTACAAATAATCAAGGTACCAAGTTGCAATGAATATTGAAGGGGACTGAACAAACTATTCTCATCAATTAAAAGCACATTTACATAACATTTTATGTAGTATAATCCTGTTGAGATATTGTTCAAACAACCCTACCATTAAGCATCACCTTGAAGATGTTGTAAATTTGTAAATTGCACCAAAATATCCATCTAAATCAGTCACTTAGATCATAGTCTCAAAATCTTAGAGAATTCTGACCAAATCATTGTTAGGATATACTTTGGATATTCATAGCAAGACATCTAGTACCCAGTGCATGAAACTTTGAAAGGTGGCCCACACAGCCCCAAATGTTGCACACATGCACCTGGGACCTGAATAA
>MCFE01000392.1:0-82746 GCA_002104905.1 Basidiobolus meristosporus CBS 931.73 | reverse complement strand
TGGGTTAATCAAAACTAAGAAAAAATTAGATCTAATTCACTTGGGTCTGTGTGGACCTATGAAAAATTTATCCTTAGGTGGGATGAAGTGTTTAATCACTTTTATTGATGATTATACAAGATACACATGGGTCTACTTCATGGAGAGAAAGGAAGAAGCTCTGTCTAAGCTCAGGGAGTTTAAAGCCATGGTGGAGAGAGAAACTGGTGAAAAAATCAGGAAAATACGCTCTGACAATGGTGGAGAATATACCTCAAAACTCTTCATCCACTTCTGCAAAATTCATGGGATAAAGCAAGAGCCTACTATACCATACTCCCCACAGTAAAATGGAGTAGCAGAACAAGCTAACAGATCAATAATTGATATGGCAAGATCTATGATCCATGATCAAAAATTATCCTATGATGTTTGGGTGGAATTAGTTGCCACTGCTGTATATCTTAAAAATAGGAGTTATAACAGAATACTTTGTGATTCTACTCCATTTGAAGCATGGTATGGATACAGACCAAGTGCAGAGCATCTAAGAATATTTGGGTGTACAGCATATGCCAAAACACTGGCCGGAAATCAGTCAAAATTTGAGCCAAAAAGTGTAAAATGCATATTTTTGGGCTACTGCAATGAGAGTAAGGCATACAGACTCTACAATACCAAAGCAAAGAAGCTGATCAAGTCCAGGGATGTGTTGTTTGATGAAAATTCAAAAATTTCACAAAAAATGACATCAGATGATGACAAAAATTTGATCTCAAGTCCACCAATTGTCTGGATTGAATCAGAGAAAAACAATGAAAAATTTTTCAATCCAGAGGACTCTACAACCATGGTTCAGCCAGAATCAGTGCCCAGAAATATCCCAGAAGTGATCATTCCAGTATCAAATGCCCGGAGATCCAATCGGACAAGAAATAGCCCAAATTACTATATTAATGAGGGTACAAACTTAGCCTATGCCTATTCAGTCCATGTTGATGAACCCCAGACTGTAAAAGAGGCCCTAAATAGCCCTCAGACAAAGTTTTGGAGATCTGCAATGACTGAGGAATATCAGGCACTGATGGAAAATCAAACTTGGGACTTAGTCAAATTACCAATCAACCAAAAATCAATTGGATGCAGATGGGTCTTCAAGACAAAATACAAGGCTGATGGTACAATTGAAAGATACAAAGCAAGACTTGTAGCCAAAGGATACTCTCAAACAAAAGGACTTGACTATACCAAGACCTTTGCACCGGTAGCCAAGTTTAATTCCATCAGATTAATATTGGCTATTGCAGCCAAATATAAGTTTTTTATTCATCAAATGGATGTAAAAACTGCATTTTGAATGGAGAACTTGATGAGGACGTGTATATGGACCAGCCTGATGGGTTTATTGACCAAGATAACCCCCATTTGGTCTGCAAGCTTAAAAAGTCACTATATGGTCTCAAACAATCACCAAGAGCCTGGAATTGCAAGAGAGATTCTTATTTGGAATCATTGAGTTTCAAAAGGAGTAATGCTGACTATAGTATATATTATAAGCCAGATAGAGCAAATCCAGTTCTATTAGCTCTATATGTGGATGATCTTATTATAGCAGCCAATAACCTAGAAACATTGGAAGAGACTAAATCCAGCCTATCTAAGGAGTTCAAGATGTCCAATCTAGGATAACTTAGTTACTACTTAGGGATTAAGTTCTCCATAGACAGAAGTACCCAGACTATCACCCTAAGCCAATCCAAGTATATTCAAGATATACTAAAGAAGTACAAAATGATAGACTGTAAACTGGCAGCTACCCCAATGGAGACAAACCTTAACTTGGTCAAAACTCAACCAAATCAAGAGAGCTTGGTGCCATCTGAAAGCCCTGACTTTCCTTATCAATCTATGGTTGGCAGTCTGATGTATGTGATGGCTGGAACACGTCCAGATATCTCATATTCAGTGGGAGTTGTCAGCCAACATAATCAGAATTATGGATCTGATCATATTGCAGCAGTTAAGTGGATTTTTAGATACCTGAAAGGAACTGCTGATATCTGCTTAAGATACACTTATAAGGACTCAGAACAGGACCTTGTGGGATACTCTGATGCTGATTGGGGACAAAATTTGGAAGACAGAAGATCCACCACAGGATACACCTTTCTTTACTGTAAAGGAGCAATTTCATGGAATTCAAGAAAGCAACCAACTGTAGCACTTTCTACTACAGAGGCAGAGTATATGGCAGCCTGTGAAGCTACAAAAGAAGCAATGTGGCTAAGAAAGCTCTTTACAGACTTAGGCCTATGTCAAAAACGCCTATTACTTTATTTCAAGATAATCAAGGATGTATACAATTAGGTAGAAATTCAACTTTTCATGCTAGAACCAAGCACATAGATATTAGACATCATTTCATATATGAAGCTATAGAGAATAACTTAGTTGGCTTAGTTTACTGCTCTACAAATGAAATGATTGCAGACATATTTACCAAACCATTAGCTAGAGACAAGTTTGAATATCTTAGGTCAAAATTAGGACTAGCCAGTATGAACATTTAGCTGAGTGGGAGTGTTGTAAAAATATGTATTTCCACCTAAATATTCACCTAACTTAGTCACTTAGATCATCACCTTCAAATCCTAGAGAATACTGACCAAATTCCTTGTTGGGATTTACTTAGAATATTTTCACCAAAATACCAGGTACCCAGAACATGAAAATTCTCAAAGTTGTCCAAACAGCCCCAAACTTTGCACACATGTTCTTGGGACCTTTCTTAACCTATTCTACGTGTTTGTAATGCCAAGACCAGGTAAAAGTATAAATACTACTCCTACATTCAATAAATTATTAAGTGAAAACCACAAAATCTACTTGTTCTCCAAATCACTTCCAATATCTCCAAGACTCTTACAACACTAAGAACATGGGAGAGGATGCCTTCAAGTACCAGAAGAAAGAACAAAGTGCCTTTAACTGCATTTGCCTTAATGTCAAAGACAAATTGCTAATTCAATGCTCAAGAGCAAAATTGGCAAACAATGCCTGGAAGGCATTAGAAGACACCTACCAGTCATGTTCAGCTGCTAAGAAAATGTATCTTAGACAAAAATTCTTTACTACAAAGATGCTGTCAGGAGAAGAAATGAAAAATCTAATTAACAGAATCACCTTACTGGTGGATGAGATGGAATCTGTGGGCATACCAACTACTGATGAGGATGTGATAGTTGTTGTAAGAGTCTTGGAGATATTGGAAGTGATTGGGAGAACAAGTAGATTATGTGGTTTTCAGTTAATGATTTATTGAATGTAAGAGTAGTATTTATACTTTTACCTGGTCTTGGCATTACAAACACATAGAATAGGTTAAGAAAGGTCCAAAGAACATGTGTGCAAAGTTTGGGGCTGTTTGGACAACTTTGAGAATTTTCATGTTCTGGGTACCTGGTATTTTGGTGAAAATATTCTAAGTAAATCCCAACAAGGAATTTGGTCAGTATTCCCTAGGATTTGAAGGTGATGATCTAAGTGACTAAGTTAGGTGAATATTTAGGTGGAAATACAAATTTTTAGAACACTCCCACTCAGCTAAATGTTCATACTGGCTAGTCCTAATTTTGACCTAAGATATTCAAACTTGTCTCTAGCTAATGGTTTGGTAAATATGTCTGCAATCATTTCATTTGTAGAGCAGTAAACTAAGCCAACTAAGTTATTCTCTATAGCTTCATATATGAAATGATGTCTAATATCTATGTGCTTGGTTCTAGCATGAAAAGTTGAATTTCTACCTAATTGTATACATCCTTGATTATCTTGAAATAAAGTAATAGGCGTTTTTGACATAGGCCTAAGTCTGTAAAGAGCTTTCTTAGCCACATTGCTTCTTTTGTAGCTTCACAGGCTGCCATATACTCTGCCTCTGTAGTAGAAAGTGCTACAGTTGGTTGCTTTCTTGAATTCCATGAAATTGCTCCTTTACAGTAAAGAAAGGTGTATCCTGTGGTGGATCTTCTGTCTTCCAAGTTTTGTCCCCAATCAGCATCAGAGTATCCCACAAGGTCCTGTTCTGAATCCTTATAAGTGTATCTTAAGCAGATATCAGCAGTTCCTTTCAGGTATCTAAAAATCTGCTTAACTGCTGCAATATGATCAGATCCATAATTCTGATTATGTTGGCTGACAACTCCAACTGAATATGAGATATCTGGACATGTTCCAACCATGATATACATCAGACTACCGACAAAGATTGATAAGGAAAGTCAGGGCTTTCAGATGGCACCAAGCTCTCTAGATTTGGTTGAGTTTTGACCAAGTTAAGGTTTGTCTCCATTGGGGTAGCTGCTGGTTTAGAGTCTTCCATTTTGTACTTCTTTAGTATATCTTGAATATACTGGGATTGGCTTAGGGTAATAGTCTGGGTACTTCTGTCTATGAAGAACTTAATCCCTAAGTAGTAACTAAGTTCTCCTAGATTGGACATCTTGAACTCCTTAGATAGGCTGGATTTAGTCTCTTCCAATATTTCTAGGTTATTGGTGGCTATAATAAGATCATCCACATATAGAGCTAATAGAACTAGATTTTGCTCTATCTGGCTTATAATATATACTATAGTCAGCATTACTCCTTTTGAAACTCAATGATTCCAAATAAGAATCTCTCTTGCAATTCCAGGCTCTTGGTGATTGTTTGAGACCATATAGTGACTTTTTAAGCTTGCAGACCAAATGGGGGTTATCTTGGTCAATAAACCCATCAGGCTGGTCCATATACATGTCCTCATCAAGTTCTCCATTCAAAAATGCAGTTTTTACATCCATTTGATGAATAAAAAACTTATATTTGGCTTCAATAGCCAATATTGATCTGATGGAATTAAACTTGGGTACCAGTGCAAAGGTCTTGGTATAGTCAAGTCCTTTTGTTTGAGAGTATCCTTTGGCTACAAGTCTTGCTTTGTATCTTTCAATTGTATCATCAGCCTTGTATTTTGTCTTGAAGACCCATCTGCATCCAATTGATTTTTGGTTGATTGGTAATTTGACTAAGTCCCAAGTTTGATTTTCCATCAGTGCCTGATATTCCTCAGTCATTGCAGATCTCCAAAACTTTGTCTGAGGGCTATTTAGGGCCTCTTTTACAGTCTGGGGTTCATCAACATGGACTGAATAGGCATAGGCTAAGTTTGTACCCTCATTAATATAGTAATTTGGGCTATTTCTTGTCTGATTGGATCTCCGGGCATTTGATACTGGAATGATCACTTCTGGGATATTTCTGGGCACTGATTCTGGCTGAACAATGGTTGTAGAGTCCTCTGGATTGAAAAATTTTTCATTGTTTTTCTCTGATTCAATCCAGACAATTGGTGGACTTGAGATCAAATTTTTGTCATCATCTGATGTCATTTTTTGTGAAATTTTTGAATTTTCATCAAACAACACATCCCTGGACTTGATCAGCTTCTTTGCTTTGGTATTGTAGAGTCTGTATGCCTTACTCTCATTGCAGTAGCCCAAAAATATGCATTTTACACTTTTTGGCTCAAATTTTGACTGATTTCCGGCCAGTTTTTTGGCATATGCTGTACACCCAAATATTCTTAGATGTTCTGCACTTGGTCTGTATCCATACCATGCTTCAAATGGAGTAGAATCACAAAGTATTCTGTTATAACTCCTATTTTTAAGATATACAGCAGTGGCAACTGATTCCGCCCAAAAATCATAGGATAATTTTTGATCATGGATCATAGATCTTGCCATATCAGTTGTTGATCTGTTAGCTTGTTTGCTACTCCATTTTGCTGTGGGGAGTATGGTACAGTAGTCTCTTGCTTTATCCCATGAATTTTGCAGAAGTGGATGAAGAGTTTTGAGGTATATTCTCCACCATTGTCAGAGCATATTTTCCTGATTTTTTCACCAGTTTCTCTCTCCACCATGGCTTTAAACTCCCTGAGCTTAGACAGAGCTTCTTCCTTTCTCTCCATGAAGTAGACCCATGTGTATTTTGTATAATCATCAATAAAAGTGATTAAACACTTCATCCCGCCTGAGGATAAATTTTGCAGAGGTCCACACAGACCTGAGTGAATTAGATATAATTTTTTCTTGGTTTTGATTAACCCAGAGCTCTTGAACGGTTGTATGGCTTGTTTCCCATATATGCAGGCTTCACAGTGCTCCAAATTAGCTGGGGGATCAATTTTCACTCCAGAAATTAGCTGATCTTTGATCATTTTGCGCAAATAATCAAAATTGATGTGCCCAAATCTCCTGTGCCAAAGCATTGGTGTTTCTTCATTTAAGTTACTTATATTGGCTTCCAGATATGATGGAATATAAGTCAACTTGTATGGATTCAGATCTCTGATGCCCAAAGCAATATGAGCACCATTGTGATCAGTGATCCTACATCCAGAATTGTCAAAACTGAAACTGAGTCCTTCTGCTGTGGCCTTGCTTACAGAGAGTAGGTTCTTGGCTATTTCTGGTACATAGGGTACTTCTTTAAAGGTCAGTGTATGGTTTCCTTCACTGCTTCTAAGGTTTACTTGGATAGTTCCTTCTCCTACTGCATCAAGTGTTCTATTGTCACCCATGAAAACCTTCTAAATTGGATTTTCTTGATATTGGGTAAAAAGTTCTTTTTGGTGTGTAAAGTGTTGAGAAGCTCCAGAGTCAATATACCATGTCTGAGAATCCTTGTTTGTGGTTGTATTTAGTGCAGATATAAATAATCTATCTTCAGTTGTTGCAGCATTTCCATATTCAGGCTTCTTTTGCTGATAATCTCTCCTTTTGAGACACCGGTCTGATGTGTGTCCTTTCCTTTTGAA
The DNA here is from genome assembly GCA_002104905.1 of Basidiobolus meristosporus CBS 931.73. Taxonomy (NCBI): domain Eukaryota; kingdom Fungi; phylum Basidiobolomycota; class Basidiobolomycetes; order Basidiobolales; family Basidiobolaceae; genus Basidiobolus; species Basidiobolus meristosporus. The sequence continues at coordinate 75,905 of MCFE01000392.1, read as the reverse complement.
GTAGTTGCAAAATAGGTTGCTGTTGCCTTTGTAGGGTCTTGGGTACCTCCTTTGTTGGTTATCATTGCTTATTAAAGCACTTTCTTCTTCCTTCTTATTAGCACTTGTTTTTCTTAATTCTTCATCCAGGAGCCTTCCATATATGTAATTTAAGGTAAATCTTCAGTTCTGGACTCTAGGGCTGATACAAGGCCCTGAAACTTGTCTGTCAGGCTATTCAGGATGGTAACTATCACATCCTCATCAGCAGTTGGTACGCCCACAGATTCCATCTCATCTACCAGCAGGGTAATTGTGTTAATTCAATTTTTCATTTCTTCTCCAGGCAGCATCTTTGTAGTAAAGAATTTTTGTCTCAGATACATTTCCTTGGCAGCTGAACATGACTGGTAGATGCCCTCTAATGCTTTCCAGGCATTCTTTGCCGTATTTGCTCTTGAGCATTGAATTAGCAATTTGTCCTTGACATTAAGGCATATGCAGTTAAAGGCACTTTGTTCTTTCTTCTGGTACTTTAAGGCTTCCTCTCCCATGCTTTTAGGAGGGCATTCTTCTCCCATGACAATATCCCAAAGGCCTCTTTCTTGAAGCAGCATCTTCATCTTCACCTTCCACACTTGGTAGTTAGAGCCATCCAACTTTTCAGCAGAGGGAAAAATTCCAGTAATAGCAGTAGTAGACATTGCAGAGAGCAACAGCTTGGGTCTCATAACCTGTTGTAAGAGTCTTGGAGATATTGGAAGTGATTGGGAGAACAAGTAGATTATGTGGTTTTCACTTAATGATCTGTTGAATATAAAAGTAGTATTTATACTTTTACCGGGTCTTGGCAATACAAACATGTAGAATAGGTTAAGGAAGGTCCAAAGAACATGTGTGCAAAGTTTGGGGCTGTTTGGACAACTTTGAGAATTTTCATGTTCTGGGTACCTGGTATTTTGGTGAAAATATTCTAAGTAAATCCCAACTAGGAATTTGGTCAGTATTCTCTAGGATTTGAAGGTGATGATCTAAGTGACTAAGTTAGGTGAATATTTAGGTGGAAATACAAATCTTTACAACAATAGTAACCATCCTGAATAGCCTGAAAGACAAGTTTCAGGGCCTTGTATCAGCCCTGGAGTCCAGAACTGAAGATATGACCTTAAATTATGTATATGGAAGGCTCCTGGATGAAGAATTAAGAAAAACAAGTGCTAATAAGAAGGAAGAAGAAAGTGCTTTAATAAGCAATGATAACCAACAAAGGAGGTACCCAAGTCCCTACAAAGGCAACAGCCACCTGTTTTGCAACTGCTGGAAAAGGAAAGGACTCACATTAGACTGGTGTCTCAAAAAGAGAAATCAGCAAAAAATCCTGAATATGGAGGTGCTGCAACAACTGAAGATAGCCTATTCACATCTGCAATAAATATGACCACTAACAAGGATTCTCAGAAGTGGTACATTGGCTCTGGAGCATCTTAATACTCTAGACACCAAAAAGGACTTTTTACCCTATACCAAGAAATTCCAATCAAGAAGGTTTTCATGGGGGATGGTAGAATACTTGATGCAGTGGGAGAAGGAACTATCCAAGTAAACCTTAGAAGCAGTGAAGGAAGCCATACAGTGACCTTTAAAGAAGAACTCTATGTACCAGCAATAGCCAAGAACCTACTCTCTGTAAGCAAGGCCACAGCAGAAGGACTCAGTTTCAGCTTTGACAATTCTGGATGCAGTATCACTGATCAAAATGGTGTCCATATTGCCTTGGGTATCAAAGATCAGAATCTATGCAAGTTGACTTATATTCCATCATATCTGTAAGCAATATAAGTAACTTAAATGAAAAAACACCAAAGCTTTGGCACAGAAGATTTGGGCACATCAATTTTGATTATTTGCGCAAAATGATCAAAGATCAGCTAATTTCTGCAGTAAAAATTGACCCCCCAGCAAATCTGGAGCACTGTGAAGGCTGCATATATGGGAAACAAGCCAGACAATAGTTTAAGAGCTCTGGGCTAATCAAAACTAAGAAAAAATCAGATCTAATTCACTGAGGTCTGTGTGTACCTATGCAAATTTATCCTAAGACAGGATGAAGTATTTAATCACTTTTATTGATGATTGTACAAGATACATGTGGATTTACTTCATGGAGAGAAAGGAAGAAGCTCTGTCTAATTTCAGGGAGTTTAAAGCAATGGTGGAGAGAGAAACTGGTGAAAAAATCAAGAAAATATGCTCTGACAATGGTGGACAATATACCTCAAAACTCTTCATTCACTTCTGCAAAATTCATGAGATAAAGCAAGAGACTACTGTACCATACTCCCCATAGCAAAATGAAGTAGTAGAATGTGCAAACAGATCAATAATTAATATGGCAAGATCTATGATCCATGATCAAAAATTATCCTATGATTTTTGGGCAGAATCAGTTGCCACAACTGTATACTTTAAAAATAGGAGCTATAACATAATACTTTGTGATTCTACTCCATTTGAAGCATGGTATGGATACAGACCAAGTGCAGAACATCAACAAAGTCTAGTGCCATCAGGCAAATCTCTTAACCACTGCCAAAATGGCAGTCAACAGGGTCATCATATATGTATCCTTTCACCACTGCAGTTGTACCTGAGTAAAAGGTCTTATACCCACTACTGTAATCATTCTTTTTGTGGTCTTCATGGCTTGTCTGAGTTATACAAGTGTCCATGTGTTCAAGAGCTTGTTGTCTTGTTCTAAGGGGCTCATTAAAGGTTTTCCTAACAGATGGGGATACACTCATGATCTCTCCAATAGACAAAGGGAGGTTTTATTTGAAGAGCTTCTCAGTAATCAGTTGAGGGCTTGAGTAGCTTGCTCTCTTTGAGGTCATCTGAAAGTGAGGTAATGGAACTTGGGTGGGCAGCATACTAGGTCCCTTGTTGATGACAACTTCAGGCTCTTCAAGTTGTGGTCTTCTGAGCATGGGTTTAACATGTTCTTCAGGGAGGTGTCTTTTGGTAGCAAAGGCATCAACTTTGTATTGTCTGTTGTCAGGACTGCTTGGATTCACTGTATGAGTGGCAACAGGGGCAACAACTGTAATCTTTCTGGTTGCTGAGTCAGATTTCTGCAAAAGAGCTCTCATCCCTCCTCTTTGGAAATTGGTGGGGATCCTTCTTTCTTCCTTGTCCGCAAGCATTCCTTCAGCATCAAACTGTACAGTCCCTTCTCTAAGCAGCTAACTAAGCTCTGAGCATTCACTTCTGGCATGCTGAGTAGAATCACACCAGATGCAGTGTCTGGGTGGAGGTCTTTGGCTCCAAGTAGTAACTTCAGCCAAGCCATTAATCTTGAGGGCTAGCTTTTGCAGCTGTTCAGCAAGTTGGTCAACTCTGTTGGTAGTATAGGTTTGATTATCAGCAACAGCACTCCTTGGCTCCTTGGTCAACTGGTCTGGCAGATTAGACTTCAAGAGTTTTGCAAAGGTGGAAGTCTGTTTTGCCTCTAGGAGAACACATTCATCTCTGCAAAGTATGGAATGCCAAACTTGTCATCCTTGGCTGCATGTAGGTCAACTTTCTTTGCCAAGTCCTGGGGTAGTCCTTGTGCAAGGTAAAGTGCCATGGTAAGCTCAGGTATAGCTTGGGACTCTAGGAGTGTCTTGGCCATGTCTTCATAGTGCTGAATGAACTCTTCAAGTGGGAGCTCAGAAAGTCCAGTTCTTTCAAAGTGTCTCAGATATTAAGCTCCATAGTATATTTGGGGTCTGCCATACTTGGCTTGTAGATATGTCTTCATTAAGGCCAAGTCAGTGAGAATGTCTCCTTGTCTGAGAAGCTTAGTGGTAATATGATTGGTGCAGTAGTTGGGGAAGTCTTCAGCCATTTCTTGATCAGAGAGGCTGCACATCTTGCAGTGCTTCTCCCACTTGAATGTGAAGCTTTCCACATTGCTCCCATCAGATTGTGGGACTCCATGTGAGAGTGGAAATGGCATAGAACTCACTCTGGGTAAGTAGGTTGGTGTTGTAATCTTGATAATATTGGTGGTCTCTTTTCAATAAGTGTGTATTGGCTCAAGTCTTCTGCAAAATCTTGTTGGGTCCTAGGGAGCTTGTATGAGCCCCCATGTTGGGTGCCAAATATTTGGTGGTGCTTAAGTCCAAGGGAGGGATACATCCATCACTTCTCAAGTGTTTTGTGTGTGGGGTATTAGACTTGTTCCGTTGGATAGTGCCACATTGAGCCATGAGTGCCAAATGATGCCATAGTGTGCCAAGGAGGCTAAGTGAACCTATACTTGGCCACAGAGTGTGAAACATAGATCTGCATCTTCATGCAAAGCAGCCCCTGTGTTTCACCAATGGTGTTGGAGAAAATCCATTTTTTGACCTTTTTTTTTAAGTCAACATTGTGCAGGATGTGTATGAGCACAAATGGATTGAAAATATGCATTTGGTACTCAATACCCATGGCACTCTGAATCTAGCTCCTGTGGCTTGTAACATGTCACAACAATGCATGGCACTATCTTGGTCCACTGGTACTATCTGGCACTATAAGTGCTTTGTATTGATCTTACTTTAGGGCTAATATTTAAATATAGTGCCAGATAGTACCAGTGGACCAAGATAGTGCCATGCATTGTTGTGACATGTTACAAGCCACAGGAGCTAGATTCAGAGTGCCATGGATATTGAGAACCTGATGCATGTCTTCAGTTCTTCTGTGTTCTTACACATCCTGCACAACATTGATCCACAAAAAAACATCAAAAAATGGATTTTCTCCTGCATCATAGGTGAAACACAGGGGCTGCTTTGCATGAAGATGCAGATCTATGTTTCACACTCTGTGGCCTAGTATAGGCTCATTTGGCCTCTCTGGCACACTATGGCATCATTTGGCACTCATAGCTCAATGTGGCACTATCCAACAGAACAAGTCTATTCACTGGGTGCAATAACCTCTGGCAAAAGCTTGCTAGTAATACTTGGGTTCTGTGTCTAATCTAATGTGATGGGGAATAAAGCCACAAGCTTGTCAATGGAAAACTATTGAGTTGCAATCTCCAACTTAGTAGGTGTCTTAACAAAAGCACATGCTGGGTTCAGCATCCTTTGAGATGACAATGTGCAAAAGCTTCCAAAGTCAAAACAACTGTAAACTCCACCAGCAGGGACTTGATAGGAATGCAGCTATGGCCAATAGTTACAACGGCAGAAAGTATCTTTGCCTGCACAAGAACAAACTTGGGAAAGAATCAAATATAATAAAAGATACCTACTCTGAGTATTCCTCACAAGTAGTGCCTCTAAGGTCAGTTGGCTGTCAGCGCGGCTTCCTGGGAGTGTCCTGTGGTCTGGGGTTGGAAGTTCAGGTAGCAGCAGGTAGCAGTGATCACACTAATCAACAAGTTGGTATATGGATAAAAGGGATGATGATTTATTGTTGAGGGATAGCCTCCCTTATATACTTTTCTTACTGGCTAAGTGATTACTAATCATGGTGTTCCAGAAGGTTCCAGATATCAATAGAAATCTTAATGACATTGGAATGACCTAAGAATGTTCTAAGTAGGTACATGAAGGTTCTGAGATGCACAACATACCCAACCAATCAGGAATCAGTATTCTGAAGCCTTTGTAACATAGTGGTACCATATACAGTATGAAAGTGGTAGGGATTGTGACATGGTTTGGTCATGTGTAATGGGTACTGGCATTGGTACCTGCCTAATATAGAAGCACTTACATCAAATAATCTTGCATAAAGTGAGGGATAACTTATGTAATAAGGTAAGCAAGTGTGATAGTTAGCTGGCTTATGGGATGGTACTGATCAAGTAAGACAAATAGGATAAAACTAATATAAGGGTAGTAGAAAATATGGGAATGAGCATATCTGTCTGTGGGTGTCACACTGACCCCACTACAACTGCAGCAGAAGAATTGTTGGACAACAGCTTGCTTTGACATTCAGTGCAGCAAGCAGGGCTGCATCCAAAAAAGGCCATGTTGACAGTGTGCCCACTGAAGGTGATAATATGAACTCCTCAAGCTCTCAGTAAGGTAGGTAATTGAGAACTTCTGTGGAGCCACAAGCTGACTGTTAGGCTCAGGCAGATGAGAATGTAGCAAACTCAGTACACTCAGTTGAAGACCGGCAAGTAGCTGCCATAACATCACCACCACCTATATTAGCAAGTATGTTGCCAGCTCATACCAAAGCATTAATGAAGCAATTAGGTGCAGTGGCTGATAGGATACATAAGCAAATGCTTGGTTACTGCCACTTCTGCCATGAATACCTCCTGAATATCCGCAAAGAACTTCTTGGTATTCAGCCAATATATTCCTTCTGCCTGCTGGATTCTAGTCCCCCTTATAGGTGTGCTCTGGCCTTTGTTTGTGTGAATTCTGTATTGAATGGTGTAGAAGCTGGCTTGTGACCATGAGAAATCTGGCATACCTTGGTAGAGTTTTCCTGATAATATTTAGTTGCTTGTTGCACCTAACCCTACTTCACATTACTTAACTGATTACCCACACATTGGGGCTGCTTAGCTTCTTAATGCCATAGGCATAGGTGTCTCCATGTGCACATTTGTCCTCAGTACTTTCCAACTCTTCCTGGCTGTCCTCCATGTGCCAACTCATCACATCCATGATGGACTTGAAGGTAATATTCTGGCTGAGATTGGGATATGGTGGTACTTGCAACTTGACTTGTCTTCCTATCTCCCCACACATCCACTCCATAGGAGGCTCCCAAAAGGTGAAGCATGGCCAATATTCTCCACACACTGTGCAAGATGGAGTAGAGAATAGTTACAGTAGTGGCAGAGATCTACACATTCAGCTTTGTATTTGTGATATAGCCACTCAAATCCTGTCACAAACTCCTCACACAACAGCTGTAGATGCGTGAAGTTGGCATTGGTGATCTGCTTCTGGATATATATTCCTACAATGTCCACATATGGCTCCCAATGCTTCTAATGTACTCTTGGTAGGAATGGCTTCAGAATGCCACCTGAATAAACACATATCCAGATCATCCAGTCTTTGCATTTGTATTGTTGCATATGCATATGAATATTAATTGGAGTGTGTGAGAAGTACTTAGGGTAGCAGATGCTTTGTAAAAACTTGCCAATTCTTTTAAATTTCTCCAGTATCTTGAAGGGCTCATTCAGCTTGAAACACCCCATGTACAACTTTGTCATCAGTATAGCAATACTGTTGAAAAGCAAATGCATTGCTCCCAGTGGAAAGCTTTTGCTCCAACAGATACCCTCTATCTTAAGTATCTCTGGTTTCCAATTGATTCCATAGTCTGGCCAATAGCTTATAGCTTACCAACTTTGCTGCAATTGCATGCTGCCTTCTGTACGTTGTGGTGGTGTATAAGTCCAAAGGGGAAAATACGGCCAACACTTCTCAAGTGTGAATGTGTGTGGGGTGTTCACTGGGTGCAATAACCTCTGGCAAAAGCTTGCTAGGAATACTGGGTCTTTTGTCTAATCTAATGTGATGGGGGATAAAGCCTCAAGCTTGTCAAGGGAAAACTATTGAACTACAATCCCCAACTTAGTTGGCGTCTTAACAAAAGTTTATAATGGCTTCGATGTCCTTTGAGATGACAATGTACTAAAGCTTCCAAAGTCAAAACAACTGTAAACTCCACCAACAGGGACTTGATAAGAATGCAGCTTTGACCAATAGTTACAAAGACTGAAAAGTATCTTTGCCTGTACAAGAACAAACTTGGGAAAACAAACAAATATAATAAAATATACCTACTCTGAGTATTCCTCACAAGTAGTGCCTCCAAGGTCAGTTGGCTGTCAGCGCGGTTTCCTGGGAGTGTTGTCAGGTCTGAGTCAGAAAATAGTGGTAATAGGTAGCGGTGATCTCACTAATCAATAAGTCGGAATATTGGAAGAGGGATGATTTATTTTAAGGGATAGCCTCCCTTATATACTTTTTTTGCTGCTCAATTTCTTGCTAGAAAATACTTTCCGGAAGTTTCCAGAAGGTAGTAGACAACCAATCATGTCTTTGTGTACTAAAAATAGCGCAAATTCTTGGCGGATTGTTCCATGAGATATAGTAGCACCTAGCCAATCAGGTAGTGGTAACATGAAACCTCTGTGTCATGTGGTTGCCTCTTATGGTAGTGAGATGGGGGATTATGAAACCAAGATGGTCACGTGACATGGGCACTGTTGGGGTACTTGCCTTATAAGGTAACTATCTTATCTTGGCATCTCGGCAAGGAATAAGAATAGCTTGTGCAATGGGTTAATAGGGACAAATAGTTTGTCAGGTTGCATAGTAATAATCACATAGACAAAAATAGGAAATATTGCAAATTTGGGATGATAATAATATAGGCGGGGTAATCCTTTTTAGGGAAGTGAATGCATAAGAATGAGCACATCTGCCTGTGGGTGTCACTGTGACCCCACTACATCCACCCCCCTCTCAGCTTTGAACTCAGGTCAAAGCAAACTAAATGTGATGTGCGAAATTCCGGTGCTTAAATAGCTTAAGTCGGTGTCCTGCCACAGGTGCTCTTAGCAGTGTTCCATCAAGTTCAGACAGGTAGTAGCTTCCATTTCCAATCACCTCAGAGACAATATATGGGCCAGACCACTTATTGTCAAATTTGCGACTCCACTGCTTGTCTAAAGTGGAATCATAGAGCAGTACTGGATCTCCTTGCAGTAATGGCTTTGGTCTAAGGCTATGTGACTTGTCAAATGGTTCCTTGTTCTGAAGTCTTGTCTCTTTGAGTTTAGCAGCTGCTTGGGTAATATCAAGTTCATGGTGATCAAGCTGTTTGATGCGTGTAGTCAGTAGTTCTTCTGTACTCATTGTAGTTCTCCACTCTAGCATGTTCCAGGATATTGAGTCAAGCTCTATGGGAAGAACGCAATCATGTCCGTAAAGCAATTTGAATGGAGATAGACCTGTGCTGCGCTTTGTAGTGATTCTATCTGCCCAGAGTGCTAGATGAAGTTGTGTAGGCCACTGTAGTGTCATGTTGTTGCAGCTCTTGACCAGGGAGTTAACTAACGGGCCATGGCCTCTTTCAACCATTCCATTGGCCTGTGGGTGATAAGCGGTAGTGAAGGCAATATGAATCTTGTATTGTGAGCAGAGTTCCTGGATCAAATTTGAGGTCATTTCTCCTCGGTCAGCAACAAACTGGCTGATGCAGCCAAATCTGCATATTATATCTTCAAGAATAAATCTCCATATGGTGTGGCTTTTGTTATTGGGTAGGGCTCAAGCTTCTACCCACCCACTCAGATCATCTCTGGCAACAACAAGGTACTTCTTGGTTCCAGCAGTTGGCATGTGGACCAGGTCAATGCCAACCTTCTGCCATAGACAAGGTGTGTAGGTTGGATGGAGCGGCTCCTCATATCTCTTGGTTGACCTTCTTTGGCAAATGTCACAAGATTCAACAAAGTGTTGGACATCATGATACATATGCTCCCAGTAGTATCTACTGGAAACAACATTGTAAGTGGCATCTCTGCCTCTATGACCACCAGGTCTTCCTTCATGAAGGCTTGACATAATAGTCAGTTGTTCCTGGGGCTCAACTATAACTCTTCTTGGTGTCTGTCCAGGCTTTACTCGTTTGAAGAGGAGGCCATCTTTTATGTAGAAATGATGGGCCTTCTTCCTGAGCTTCCTGAATTCATGTGGGCTCATTCCTGGTGGCTTCTCTAAGGTTCTCAGATAGTCTTGAATGGTGTTCCACGTAGAGTTGCTGGGCTTCTTCACGTGTAGTTGTCGGATTTCTGCATCAATTATGTCATCAAAGTCAGGGTCCATATCTTCAGACAACTGTGGTCCCTTCCTGGAGAGTGCATCAGCCACAACATTTGTCTTGCCAGGGATATGTCTGACCTCAAAGTCAAACATTTTCAGCCATGCCATCCACCGATTTGTGGCATCATCAGGTAGATCAGGCTTGTTGATCATTCCTATAAGTGGCTTAGCATCTGTCTCCAGGATGAAATGTGTCATGTAGAGTTGTGACTTCAGCTTTCTCAGCATCTTCACAACTCCTGGTAGCTCTCTCTTAATCTGTGAGTATCTTTGTTCTCTAGGAGAGAAGAGGCAGCTCTCATATCTGCAGGCATAGCGGTTACCATCTTCATCATCTTGGCCAAGTAGTGCTCCAGCTCCTACAGGGCTTGCATCCACCGTCAAGATAGGTGGGCATTCAGTGTTCTGATAGTCAAGAGGTCTCAGAACCGGTGGAGATACTAAGGCCTCTTTTAGTAATTGCATGGCTTCTTCTTGCTCTTCTCCCCAGTTAAATAGGGCATTCTTTCTCTGTAGTCGGTAGATTGGTTCTGCTATCTCAGAAAATCTTGGGATCCAGATCCTAAAGAACCCACAAGCTGCCACAAAGCCACGAGCTTGTGTTAGATTTGTGGGGGTAGGCCAGTTGCATATCTTTTGTGTCTTGGAGTCTCCAGGTGAACGGCCAAAGGTGTTGCATTTTTGTCCAACAATGGATATCTCTGATACACCAAAGCTGCTTTTCTCACCACTGATGGTGAGTCCAGCTTCTTCAATGGCTCCTAATATGGCATCATTGTCTGAAATATGGTCATAGACAAACTTTCTTACTCCAGGCATAACTTCAGTTGTGTCCCGGAGTTTTGGTCCTTTGATGCCTATGTCATCAACAAAGACAGCAAGTTTCTCAGGAATAAACCGGTAGAGCACACTTACCATGCACCTCTGGAACTGAGCCACTGAGTTTGTTGCCCCTTGGCTAAGTCTTGTCATTCTTAACAGTCCAAATGGTGTCTGGAGTGCAAACATATCTCTTGATGTCTCATCTAGGGGAATCTGGTCATATCCTGAGTAGAGATCATATGTTGAGTAGATGGAGTGACCACTAAAGCTTTCTGCAAAGTCATCAATAGACGGAGGTATTGCGGCATCTCTGATAGTGACGGCATTTGCAGGTTGCATGTCTTGAATGAAACGGAGCTTCCCATTCTTCTTTTTGGTCACAAACCATCTGTTAGCATAAGGTCCATGGCAAGGTTCTAGGATACCAGCTTCAATCTTCTTCTTAAGTAGGTCATGCACATCAGCTTGGAGTCCTCTAGGCAGTGGGTAAGGTTTAAATGACCAGGGTGTGTGGGGCACTGTATGAATTTTGATAGGTTTTTCAACTGATGTCTTTAAGAGTCCCATCTCCTTGTCGTTATATGAGAAAACCTTATCATGCCTTTTCAGGGTTTCTTCAAATAGTAAGATCTCCTCCGGTGTTAGGTTTCCATCACCAATGATAAGTTGCTTAAGTCTCTCAGGTGTAAGTCGTATATCTTCTGGTGTTCCTTCTGGTAGTCTGATGTAATCAGCAGGTTGAGACCCATCAGTCAAAGGTGTAAGTGATGGTCTAATCTTCTGTTCCACTGTCTTGTATTTTGTGCGAACCATAGCTGACTGCTCCTGTATACCTAATGAGCAGCTCCAACTGTTAGGGTGTATACTGTCAGGCTCCTCATCTTCTTCTATAACAAGATGTGTCTTCTGGCAAGCGGTATGTGTCCTCTTATTGTTGGGTGTTACCCCACAGAATGTTGACTGTAGTCCTGGGTTGGATCCTTGTATAGTGTACCACACTGACCCATCAGAATAGTTGGTAGTTGTAGCCTTAGTACTGGTCTCCCATGGTCTGCCTAACAGAAGGTCAAAGTTTGCCTTCTGGCAGATAAAGAGGGGAAGCCAGACCTTGATTCCTTGTACCTCAATAGGGAACTTGTGCACTACACCATAGAGTGGGCTAGACCCTGAGTTTGCATCAGTCATGTTCCATCCAATATCTCTATCAACAGGCAGTAGCTCCTTGCTTCTAAGTGTCTTCCAGAAGTCTAGCGGCATAACACAAATCTCTGAACCACTGTCAATATGGCAGTCAACAGGGTCATCATATATATACCCTTTCACCACAGCAGTTGCAACTGAGTAAAAGGTCTTGTATTTGGTAGCGGTGTCATCCTTTTTGTGGTCTTCATGGTTTGTCTGGATTATATGGGTGTCCATATGTTCAACAGCTTGTCTTCTTGTTCTAAGCTGCTCATCAAAGGTCTTCCTAACAGACGGTGATACACTCATGATTTCTCCAACTGACAAAGTGAGGTTCTGCTTCAGTAGTTTCTCAGTAATCAATTGGGGGCTTGAGTAGCCTGCTATCTTTGAGGTCATCTGAAAGTGAGGTAATGGGTCTTGAGTAGGCAGTGTTCCAGGCCTCTTGTCAATAATAACCTCAGGCTCTTCAAATCGTGGTCTTCTAAGGATGGGTTTGACAGGTTCTTCAGGAAGGTGTCTCTTAGTAGCAAAGGTGTCTACTTCGTATTTTCTGTTGTCAGGGCTGTTTGGACTCACTGTATGAGTATCAATAGGGGCATCAACAGTAATCTTTCTAGCTGCTGAGTCAGACTTCTGGAAAAGGGCTCTCATTCCGCCTCTTCGGAAATTAGTGGGAATCCTTTCTCCTTCCTTATCAGCAAGCATTCCATCAGCATCAAACTGTACTGTTCCTTCTCTAAGTAGCTGGCTAAGCTCTGAGCATTCACGTCTGGCATGCTGAGTAGAGTCACACCAAATGCAGTGTCTAGGCAAAGCTCTTTGGCCCTCAGTAGCTACCTCAGCTGAGCCATTAACCTTGAGGGCTAGCTTTTGTAGCTGTTCAGCAAGTTGGTCAATTCTGTCGGTAGTGTAGGTCTGATTGTCAGCAACAGCACTCTTTAGCTCCTTGGTTGGCTGGTCTGGCAGATTAGATGTCAGGAGTCTCATAAAGGTAGAAGTTTGCTTTGCCTCTAGGAGTACACGTTTCATCTCTGCAAAGCAAGGAATGCCAGACTTGTCATCCTTGGCTGCATGTAGGTCAACTTTCCTTGCCAACTCCTGGGGAAGCCCTTGTGCAAGGTAAAGTGTCATGGTAAACTCAGTTATCGCCTGGGACTCTAGGAGTGGCTTGGCCATATCTTCATATTGTTGAATGAACTCTTCAATTGGTAGCTTGGAGAGTCCCATCCTCCCAAAGTGTCTGAGGTCTTCAATTCCATAGTATATCTGGGGTCTGCCATACTTGGCCTGTAGGTAGGTCTTCATTAAGGTCCAGTCAGTCAGAATGTCTCCTTGTCTGAGAAGCTTAGTAGTAATATCATCGGTGCAGTAGTAGGGGAAGTCTTCAGCCATTTCTTGTTCAGATAGGCTGCACATCTTGCAGAGCTTCTCCCATTTGAATATGAAGCTCTCCACATTCTTTCCATCAAACTGTGGGGCTCCATGTGAGAGTGGTAACGGCATAGAGTTCATTTTGGGTAGGTAGGTTGGTGTTTTAGTCTTGATAATATCGGTAGTCTTGTTTCAATAAATGGGTAACGGCTCAAATCTTCAGGTAAATCTTGTTGGGTCCTAGGGAGCTTGTATGAACCCCCCACGTTGGGTGCCAAATATGTGGTGGTGTATAAGTCCAAAGGGGAAAATACGGCCAACACTTCTCAAGTGTGAATGTGTGTGGGGTGTTCACTGGGTGCAATAACCTCTGGCAAAAGCTTGCTAGGAATACTGGGTCTTTTGTCTAATCTAATGTGATGGGGGATAAAGCCTCAAGCTTGTCAAGGGAAAACTATTGAACTACAATCCCCAACTTAGTTGGCGTCTTAACAAAAGTTTATAATGGCTTCGACGTCCTTTGAGATGACAATGTACTAAAGCTTCCAAAGTCAAAACAACTGTAAACTCCACCAACAGGGACTTGATAAGAATGCAGCTTTGACCAATAGTTACAAAGACTGAAAAGTATCTTTGCCTGTACAAGAACAAACTTGGGAAAACAAACAAATATAATAAAATATACCTACTCTGAGTATTCCTCACAAGTAGTGCCTCCAAGGTCAGTTGGCTGTCAGCGCGGTTTCCTGGGAGTGTTGTCAGGTCTGAGTCAGAAAATAGTGGTAATAGGTAGCGGTGATCTCACTAATCAATAAGTCGGAATATTGGAAGAGGGATGATTTATTTTAAGGGATAGCCTCCCTTATATACTTTTTTTGCTGCTCAATTTCTTGCTAGAAAATACTTTCCGGAAGTTTCCAGAAGGTAGTAGACAACCAATCATGTCTTTGTGTACTAAAAATAGCGCAAATTCTTGGCGGATTGTTCCATGAGATATAGTAGCACCTAGCCAATCAGGTAGTGGTAACATGAAACCTCTGTGTCATGTGGTTGCCTCTTATGGTAGTGAGATGGGGGATTATGAAACCAAGATGGTCACGTGACATGGGCACTGTTGGGGTACTTGCCTTATAAGGTAACTATCTTATCTTGGCATCTCGGCAAGGAATAAGAATAGCTTGTGCAATGGGTTAATAGGGACAAATAGTTTGTCAGGTTGCATAGTAATAATCACATAGACAAAAATAGGAAATATTGCAAATTTGGGATGATAATAATATAGGCGGGGTAATCCTTTTTAGGGAAGTGAATGCATAAGAATGAGCACATCTGCCTGTGGGTGTCACTGTGACCCCACTACAACGTTCTCTCTGTGGAAAAATGATGTTCTTAGTGCCAGTGTTTGAGTAATAATAATGTGTGTGAGTTATGGAGTAAATCCCCTGGATCTCACACATTTGACAGCAATACCATCCATTGTGCCTGGAATAACCTGCTATCTTGCTAATGGCTGCGGTAAATCCAATGCAGAAAAAAATATGCACTTTTACATGACAGCCACTAGCTGTTATCCTGCTGGAAAGCACACAAAATTCATCCAGCAATGGATACAGGTAGCAATCCAAGTTTGACGGTGATTTAGGCCCAGGGTGCTGGGGATAATAATATAGAAGGCAAGGCACTGAGATAGGATGGGGAAATGGATTGGGTCACCTGAACATATGACTAAGTCATGTGACCTGGTATTTTCATATATGGTACTGGATTATGAAAAAGACAATGGGAAGCTTCCATGGAATGTTCCACTGTGTAACAATGGTTTGGAATGGTCAGGAACTTTCTGGAAAGTGGTAGAAGGTTCCAAGGGAATCTCTTAGAATTTGAGCTAGGAAGCTGAAACTTGGCATGGGTGTTCATGGTTGTCATGTGATCATGACAGCAAGATAATGTTGGTACAGTAGTGATCAATTAATGGTCAAATATGACTTGGGTGGCAAAACACTGGCTGTGATCCTTGTAATACTTCCTATGCTGTCTGCATGCTTCATGGCAGGGAGGCTTGCCACAATAGCCACATGGACTTTTTTCTCTTCTCTTACGGCGTTCAGTCAAAGTGGTCTTATCCATGGGGCAAACAGTTGGACCTTCAACAACATAATGCTTTTATATCACTTTTTGGTCAATACTCATATGAACTTAAGACAATCTGTATTTGAGACATTGCACCTACATGAAGGTAAGATTCAATGATGACCTGCCATAGTAAGCATTATAAACAAAGTTGTGGCACTACATACACACATATATGTAACACTATTTCCCCTTTGGTTTGACTCACTTCCATATATATGCTGCCACAAAATATAGTAAACTTTTCTGGTTCCCAACCAAACCCCACTGCTAGTAGCAACAAAAGAATGGTTGAACAACAGCTTGCTTTGACATTCAGTGCAACAAGCAGGGCTACATCCAAAAAAGGTCCTGTGGACAGTATGCCCATTGAAGGTAATAATGCGGACAATTGAGAACCTCTGCAGAGCCACAAGCTGACCATTATGCTCAGGCAGATGAGAATGTAGCAAACGCAGTACCTTCAGTTGAAGACCAGCAAGTGGCCCTGATAACATCTCCACACCCATATTAACAAGTGTGTAGTCAGCTCATACCAAGGCATTAATGAAGCAATCAGGTACAGTGGCTGATTGGATAGATGTAATGGCCCAGAGAAATCAGGAGATAGTCCAGAATCAGGATGAGTGGATAATATGTGTAGAGCAACTAATATCACAGGTAGAGAAAGCAGTATCTTTGCTGCAAAGAAGGAACTCAGTAGCTAAATGTCACAGCCAAGAAATGAGTCATTTCCTGATGTAACAGCAGTGGAACACTGTACCGTCTTTGTAGCACAACAACAGTGCCCAAAGATAAAGCCCACAGAAAAACCTAACACAGTGTGGTAGGAAAAAAATAAGGTGTTTATACCAAAGCCTAAAAATCAAAAGTCATTGAAGATCTGTGAAGCTGTTGAGTGCAATAATGAACAGTGGGCTAATATACAATAGGCCATCAGAAGTCTAGCACACCATCACCTTAAGGCTGGCATACCTTGGGACTATCAGGAACTCAAGGCCAAGCAGAATGCACTTGACTTGTTCCATGAGCATTATCCTGGATTTAAGCAGGCAATCAGATATTGGGCCAGCCTTGGTATGCTAAGTAAATATCTTAAGAATAGCAAGAACTATCATAGGCAGAAGGACAAGGGTGCCATGGCTAAAAGCAAGTGGCTTCATCAAGAGCCTGTTACAAGCAGGGCTGAAAGCTCCAGACAAGCATCAAAGAGACATCAAGTAGCTGGAAAAATGCCAATTAGAGACAAGCAGGCAGACACAGATGCACCAGCACAACATTTATCAAGGAAAAAGCGTAGGACCACTCAAGAAGCACTAAGTCAAAGTAGCAGTGAAGGACCTGGCAGTGATAAAAACCAGCTGCTTTTACAGGAGCCTGTCACAACTATGGCTGAGAGCTCAAAACAAGCAGAAAAGAAACATCAGGTTGCCAGAAGAGTGCCAGCAAGGGACAAGCAGGCAAAAACAGATGCATCAGAGTAGAGTATATGAAGGAGAAATGTAGTTTGTTACAAGAAGCACTCAGACAAAGTAGCAGTGAAAGACCTGGCAGTGATAAAGGATAAGGTGAAGGGAAAAATGTCAACCTAAGCTTGAGACAGGGAGGCATGCAAAAAAAACTGCAGTTCTTGCCAATTAATGCCGCAAGCCCAGAACAGACTGAATCCCATCATAGCCAGGAAGAATTACCAACAAGAAAACAGCTGTTTTCAAAAGAGTTGGAAGCACAGCCAGTTGAGCCACACTCCAACAAGTTAGATGAGTTTGCTGAAAAAGGCAATTTGTCTACCACAGCCTCCACATCCTCCATTGTTGACAGAGTGGAGATCCCACTTACAGACAAGGCTACAATGTTAAAAGCTCAAAAGACAATGACAATGTCTTCAGTAGAATTTTGGAACATTAATAGGCACACCAAGAGGTTGCAGCACTTTTTCAAGAGCAGTGCTTAAGAAAATGCACTGGAATATTGCAAGGATTTAGTGCAAGGATTGGCAGATGAGGTACTAGACCTTGCAGTGCTGGCTGAAGACCAGGACATGTGGGAACCAGTGAATGAACCGTGGCACAAAGGCATTGGGTTCCTGCCAAAGTTGTGGAACCAGAGCATTACAGCAGAAATAATTATTGAGAGGTGGATTTTAATGGAGTTAGTTGTTGAGTGTGGGATTGGGCTCAATGTTTGTGTAGGGTATAGGGACTTGTATAGGTCAATGCAATTGGCAATTGAAGTTCAACTGATGCTTCAACAGAAATAATCAATTTGTATGCATGAAAAGTAAGAGAAACAATTGAGTCAGGAAGCAAGGAGAGTGAAAAAGAGGCAATAGCCAATCAATTCACACAAATGTAGGAGGCAATAGAGTGTCTGGGATCAGAAAGTGAGCAAATTGGTAGGGAACCATTCAAAAGCCACTTAGACATTGTTGAGATGAAATATTTTGACTATATTTTTTGTGAAATCTGGGGTGCAATTACTTTTCAACGGTCTCTGGATGGTGTCCTGACAGGATCAGTACCTCTTAGTCACAGGACTTTAACTTTGTGACAGCCTTTTGATGGGATTATCTCAATAATCTTTCATAGGGTAAGGCTGGAATACTATGGGACCATCAGGAACTCAAGGCCAAGCAGAATGCACTTGACTTGTTCCATGAGCATTATCTGGATACAAACAGGCAAATGTATTTTGGGCCAGCATTGGTATGCTAAGAAAGTATCTTAAGAATAGCAAAAACTATCAAAGGCAGAAGAACAAGGGTGCCATGGCTAAAAACCAGCAGCTTCCCCAAGAGCCTGTTAAAAGCAGGGCCAAAAGCTCTTGACAAGCACCAAAGAGATGTCAGGTAGCTGGAAAAGTGCCAATTAGGGACAGGCAGGCAGACACAAATGTGCCAGCACAACATTTATCAAGGAAAAAGTGTAGTACAATTAAAGAGGCACCTAGTCAAAGTACCAGTGAAGGACCTGGCAGTGATAAAAACCCGTGGCTTTTACAGGAGCCCATCACAACTATGGTTGAGAGCTCAAAACAAGCAGAAAAGAAACATCAGGTTGCCAGAAGAGTGCCAGCAAGGGACAAGCAGGCCAAAACAGATGCTTCAGAGCAGAATTTATCAAGGAGAAAAAGTAGTTTATTACAAGAAGCACTCAAGCAGAGTAGAAGTGAGAGACCTGGCTATGATAAAGAAAAAGGTAAAGCAAAAGATGTCTATCCATGCCTGAGACAGGGAAGCATGCAAAAGAAACTGCAGTTCTTGCAAATTTACATTGCAAGCCTGGGACAGACTAAATCCCAGCATGGTCAAGAAGAATTACCAACAAGAAAACAGCAGTTTTCAAAAGAGTTGAGAGCACCACCAGTTAAGCCACATTCCAGCAAGGTGGATGAGTTTGTAGAAAAAGAAAATTTGTCTACCATAGCCTCCACATCCTCCATTGTTGACAGCATGGAGATCCCACTGACAGAAAAGACTACAATGTCAAGAGCTCAAAAGACTATCATGATGCCTTCAGTGGAATTTGTGAACATTCATAGGCACACCAAGAGGTTGCAACACTTTTTTAAGAGCCGTGCTCAAGAAAATGCACTTGAAGATTGCAAGGATTTATTGCAAAGACTGGCAGATTAGGTGCTAGACCTTGCAGTGCCAGCTGAAGACCAAGATGAGTGGGAACCAGTGAATGAGCCGTGGCATAAAGCTGTTTGGTTCCTGCCAAAGTCATGCAACCAGAACATTACAGCAGAAATACTTATTGAGAGGTGGATTTTAATGAAGTTAGTTGTTGAGTGTGGGATTGGGCTTAATGTTAGTGTAGGGTATAGGGACTTGTGTAGGTCAATGCAATTGGCAATTGAGGTACAACTGAAGTTTTGACAGAAATAAATCAATTTGTATGCATGAAAAGTAAGAGAAATTGTTCAGTCAGGAAGTAAGGAGTGCAAAAAAGATGCAATAGACAGTCAATGCACACAAGCATAGGAGGTAGTAGAGTGTCTGGCATCAGAAAATGAGCAAATTGGCAGGGAACCAATCAAAAGCCACTTATTTATTAGACTTGTTATGTTGGATAGTGCCACATAGTGCCAGCCTGTTTAGAGTGCTGGATTTCTACCATAATGCCAGTGGTAGGATATAGTTACTGGTAATTTTATTCAATCTTACTTATGTTGCTTGGAATAGTGCTTTCCTTGCTTTATTTACTCTTCATAATGCCCAGACACACTTCTCTCAGTGCATGTCTTCTTGTGTGAGTATACTGTGCATTGATAAGTATCTTAACTATTTTACCTATTCTGATTTTTTCTCCTATAAATGACTTTCCTCTGTATTTATCTGCCAATAGGCTGAATCTCTTCAGATATCCAAATGTGTGCTCTACCCTTGCTCTGAAATGATTAAAAATCTCATTGTAGAGCTTATGCTTCCTGCTAAGCACACCATTCCTTGGCTTCCTATATGCTGTAATACATCCTAATCTCCAGCAATCCTCTCCTATATAAGTTAAGTCTGCCATACATTTCTCCCCTCTACTGAGTTGCGGATGATTCTCTACCCAGAGTGCTTTGTCATGCCTACTTCCAGCAAAAGGCCCACTAAACCAGATGATGTTACCCTCAATGCTCAACAGTGCTTGAAACTTCACACAGGGTGCCTTGTACTTGCCAGAATAAAAGTGCCTCTGCCCTCTAGAAGGTCTGCTAATCCTGACTGGGAAGTTATTCAAAATACTCCTTATATGGAACCTGCTGCTGAACACTCTGGGATATGGAAGTCTATTGGAGCTTCTGAACCTAGTATTCCAAGCTTGCTCTAGGTCATTCATACCCTCTGCAAGGTGGTTCTCCATTGCTATCAGCTGGGAGTAAAAGCCTCTAGGACTTTTGTTGCAATGGATGGTGGAATGAAGCCTTGTGGGGCAATAGTTCTTGTAGTACCACAGAAGCTTAACAAGGGATCTCCTTGAGTAGATTAGGGCAGATGGTCCACAGTGCTTGATATAGATCTCCTCTAGTGTGTCAAAAGGAAATTCAGTGGTAATTATGGGAATGATGAAAAAGCATCATTCAGATGAGTAAGTCATAATAAAATTGGTAGGTGATTGGGCTGAGGTGAATTGATTTAATTTGGCACAAGCAGCTTTATTTATCTGATTTTTCCTGCATTATGAATGAATCTCCATCAATTGCCATGTATCCCATGATTATGTTGCAAAAATCAAACTCAAACAAAGACTTAGTATTTTTATTGATGCTTGACTCACAAGTCTATAATCAAATAGGAAATCTGTAACTAATTGGATCCAATTTGTGTCAATGTAATTCAAGATGCACCATGCATAATATATAGAAAACTCAACAATACATTAGTTTTCATATATATTTTGTATAAGACCAGGTTGATGCCAATACACTACTGTATAAGTACCCAAATCCATCACTACAGTCCCTATACCAAGTCTCAACTCAACTTTAGTACAACCCAGACAAAACGTATCCCCCAGCTCACAGCGCAGTCCAGACCAGAGAAGTCAATGTTGAATCCATGTGAGTTCTTGCTAAATGATTTTAGTATGGCCCAAGTGTCTATGATGAGTCTTCATACAGATATTTTGGTACTACTCATTAACCTAGCAGAACTAGATACCTCAGAGAGTTGACAGAGATGGAAGAACCTGAGTAGAAAGCTGTGGCATGAGTTCTACATCAAAATGCCAGCAGATGTATGTAACAAGATACATAACAAGTCAAGTATTGAAATCAAGAATGAGCTGAGAGTGAGGGGATTTGATGAGGAAGCCATGTAGAAACAATTTTGCATGCAATTTGCAGAGTACAGATTGGACACATCTGTTTGTGCCTCAACTTTGGGAACCAAGGAGATTTGAATGAGTTTTTGCCTAAAATGACTAATGTATTACATGATATATTAGTAGAGTTATGTGGCTTCCAAGAGCATTATACACAGGACTCATCTAAGCAACAGTTCCAAAGTAACTGACAGAGGGTAAGTGAGTACTTTGAGGAACCAGAAGGTGGGCTTCAAGAGGAAGAATACTGATTGCAAGCAACAGCAACTTGATTTCACCAGCACTCTTTGCTGGATTCCTTACCATCCCTTGCAACTTCTGCAAGCCAGTGCATGCCAGTCCAAAATATGCCAACACCCTTCACAAGAGTGCCACACATTGAGTCACTATATGTTGGGTCAATGTGCATGCTTCCGAGCAAAACCACCAGAACTTGCCAAACTGCTCATTTAGACACAAGTCCATTGGGGCAGGCCAAGTTGAATCAACAAGCAGCATCATATTGAGCTCAGCTAAGGGCCATGCCAGCACATCAAATTGTGCCACCACATGCCATTACACCTGACAATCAGTGAGTTTCTTCAGGTTAACTGACTGATGATGACCCACATGAAATGCCTCCACCACTAGAGCCTTTGGCAAGTAAAAGAGCATGTTAGTGTGTAGCACTGCAGGCCAGCTCGGTAGCATCATATGGAGCATTTAAGCGTGGCCAAGCTGCAGCATTGCACTCATCAACTAGGAGGCAAAATACTGACTACAAATACACAAATGGCTAAGAGGATAGTCAACAAGAAAGTAGTTTAGGTGTGCAAAGTGAATCACTACCAATTGCTTCAGTAGTAAACCCTGTGAGAAAAATGTTGAAATATTGGACTATTTGGTACCATTCAGCAGCTAAAAATTTACTTAACAGTTCTAGGCTAGTCTTAGTCACTGTAGGACTCATTTACTGCCTTAACTTTGCCACTTTCTCCAGATATATGATCTTATGATTATTCCCCTATAGTCAGGATCAAATTAGCACTATTACCAAACATTATGTACTAACCCTGAAACTGTTACAGAATGCTCCTGAATATTGAGAAACCCTCCCTACTTAGTGTTGCAGCTGTATTACTTCTACAAAGGTATAAATACTGAGCTTCTTTATGAATAAACAACAGTTCAACTATTATCACTATTTCTTGGTAATTTCCTTATATCCAAATCACTTCTTAAATTGCAACAGGTTATGAGCCCCGATTGCCTTAGTCTATTCTAAAGATGACTTCTACCAGCAAACAAAGCAATACCAACATCTTCCCTGTAAAGGAGAGGTTTGATGGGAAGAACTACAGACTTTGGAGAATCAAGATGCAGATCCACCTTGAGGAAAGAAAGCTTTGGAACATAGTAACAGGAAAGGAAGTTGAGCCCAAAGGAACAGCAGAAGATGTGGAGAAGTTTCAAGAGAAGGAGAGAAAGGCCTTCCATGCAAGATGCATCAATGTGCAAGACTCCTTCATTGGACAAAATCATGCCTCAAATACTGCCAAAGCAGCATGGGAATCCTTAGAGATGATCTTTAGAGCAAAGTCAGTATCAAGCAAGCTTTATTTGAAACAAAAGTTCTTCAACATGAGAAAAAAGCCAGATGATGACATGCTACAACTCATTGCCAGAATGGAGACACTTGCAGAAGAACTTTACAGTATTAATGCTGGTGTAGATGATTAAGAAAAGATACTCTGTCTGCTTTGCAGCCTACCAGACAAGTATGAGCCACTCATACTTTCTTTTGAAAGCAGAGAAGACAACTTGACTTTAGACTATGTCAAAGGAAGACTTCTCCATGAAGAACTCAGACGTAATGATCAAGCAGAGAAAATTGAAGATAATGCTTTATTCAGTTCAGAAAAACATACAGAAAAGAAGGGAAAGCAACAAAACCAAAGAAAACCTGGCTGCTGTAGCTACTGTAAGAAGCCAGGACACTGGGCAAGAGAATGCAAGAAGAAACAAGCAGACAAAAAATAGAAACTAGAGCAGGCAAACCATATAACTACTGATGAACAGTTATTTATCACTGTACAAGAGAGTGCAAGTAACCGGAGTAATGAATGGTATATTGACTCTGGAGCATCACAGCATATTTGTGGTATAAAGGAGTGGTTCAGCAACTTAAAGACTATTCCTGTAAGAAAGGTTTATCTGGGAGATAACTCTGCATTGGAAGCTACTGCCAGTGGGTCTATACAACTAAATATGAGTGATAACTCAGGGGCAACAACAGCAAAACTGACTGACATACTCTATGTACCTGGAATAGCTAAGAACCTACTCTCAATCAGTAAAGCAACTACTCAGGGACTGAAATTTGTTTTTACTAAGCTGAGCTGCTCAATATTGAGTGAAAATGGACAAAAATTAGCTTTGGGAATCAGAGATCACATTATATACAAGTTACAATGCAAGATCATTGTACCTGAGTATGTCAACATTGCTGAAACTGATGAAACCAACTGGGAGACGTGGCATAGGAGGCTAGGACACATAGGGGAACAGAAAATGAGCCAATTGGTGAAAAATCAGCTTGTTTTGGGCCTAAAATACTCAATTCTGATCAAATTGAATGTTTGTAAGGGATGTTCATATGGCAAACAAGCTAGGCAACATTTCAAGAGCTCCAAAGACATCAATACCACCAAAATATTGGCTATAGTACACTCAGATATATGTGGCCCCATGAGAACACTGTCCTTTGGAGCCAAGAGATACTTTATGACGTTTATTGATGACAAGACAAGATATACATGGGTGTACTTCCTCAAAACAAAGGATGAAGCTTTAGAGACGTTTAAGCACTTCAAGAACATGGCAGAAACACAAACTGGGTGTAAATTGAAGGTACTACAAAGTGACAATGGAGGAGAATACTGCTCAAAGGAGTTTGCAAAATACTGCTTGTCTACTGGTATACTTCAACAGACCACAGTTCCTCATACTCCACAGCAAAATGGAGTAGCAGATCATGCAAATAGAACAATAGTAGAGATGGGAAGATCTATGCTACATGATAAGGGAATGGACTACAAGTTTTGAGCTGAATCTGTTGCTACCGCTGTATACATCAAGAACAGATGCCCAACAACAGCACTACGTGATTCTACACCCTTTGAAGCATATACAGGCAAAAAACCAGATCTCCAGCATCTCAGGATCTTTGGCAGTGATGTTTTTTATCACATCCCTGACAAAAAACGCTCAAAGTTGGAACCAAAGAGTAGAAAAGGGATCTTTCTTGAGTATTGTGAAGATACTAAAGGGTATAGAGTGTATGATGGCAAAATTCAGAAGCTGATCAAGAGCAGGGATGTTGTATTTGAGGAGAATTCAGATCAGAAAGCCACAGAAATCATTGGCCAGCTGCCTGATGATGCAATCAACACAAATGCAGAAGATACGTACCAAATCCAGCCAGAGATGGAAGATACTTCTACCAGTTCCAGATCAGAACAGATTATCCCAGTTAGGAGATTTACCAGAATAAGAAATGCCCCTGGATCCTGGTGGCAGACATCCAACAATCATGAAGAAGCTTATCTTGCCTTATGTGCCAAACCTCAGAATCTGGAACTGGCAATGCAAGGTCCAGATGCTACTGAGTGGCAACAAGCCATGCAGGAGGAGTACCAATCACTGATCAAGGTAAAACGTGGGAACTGGTAGATTTACCAAATGGGAGAAAGCCAATTGCATGTAGATGGGTCTACAAGATCTAGATAACCTCAAATGGTGCCGTTGATAAGTACAAGGCTAGATTGGTAGCTAAAGGCTATTCCCAGATCCAGGGACTAGACTTTAAGGAAACATTTGCTCCGGTTGCCAGTTTAACTCTATTAGGACAGTTCTAGCCCTGGCAGATTTACACAGTCTAGATCTACACCAAATGGACGTCAAAACAGCCTTTCCAAATGGGGATTTGCAAGAAACTATATATATGGAGCAACCAGAAGGTTTTACCCATTCAAAAAGCCCCCATAAGGTGTGCAAACTTAGAAAATTGTTGTATGGGCTTAAGCAGGCACCCAGAGCATGGTATAACAAGATTGACACATATCTAGAGAAAATTGGGTTCTCTCATAGCACTACAGATCACAGTATATATGTGAAACAGCTCAAAAAGGGTGTGATCATCCTAGTTCTTTATATGGACAACCTAATTATAGCTTTAAGTGATCAAGAGGCACTTAAACAGACAAAATCAGATCTCTTCAGCAAGTTTGAGATGAAAGATCTTGGAAAATTGAGCTGTTTTCTTGGAATTGAGGTCAAATTTGACATACCTACCAGAAAATTGTGCTGAATCAGTCTAAGTACATCAGGGACATTCTTAGACGCTTCAAAATGGAAAATTGCAAACCTGCAGCAACCCCTATGGACAATAACCTGAAATTAAGCAAATCTCAGCCAGTTATAAATGAAAACAGCTCAAATATGGACCAAAACTTTCCCTTTCAATCAATGGTTGGTAGCCTAATGTACTTGATGGTGTCTACACGTCCAGATATTGCAGTGGCAGTTGGAATAGTCAGTCAATTCATGCAGAATTATGGACCAGATCAAATTGCAGCAGTTAAGCGGATTTTCAGATATCTACAAGGTACCATAAATATGGTACTGGAATACTCTGGAGCAGCTAATAGGCAAAAATTTGATGGTTATAGTGATTCAGATTGGGGTAGGGATCTGATTGACAGACACTCTACCACAGGCTATGTATTTCTTTATGCTGGTGCAGCTATTACTTGGAATTGCAAGAAACAACCCACTGTGGCCCTATCTACAACTGAAGCCAAATATATGGCTGCATGTCAAGCAACTAAGGAGGCTATATGGCTACAAAAATTATTCAAAGACTTAGGTTTTAATTCAGGTGAACCAACATGTATTTACAAAAATGATCAAAGTTATATTTCATTAGCTAGAAATCCTACTAATCATGCCAGAACTAAGCACATTGATATACAGCATCACTTTGTGAGGGAAGCTGTAGAAAATAACTTAGTGGAGCTGGTTTACTGCCCAACTGACAAAATGGTGGCAGACATATTGACAAAACCACTAGCTAGGCCACAGTTTGAGATCCTTAGAGAGAAATTGGGATAAAGAAATTATTTAGTTGAGGGGGAGTGTTGAAATATTGGACTATTTGGTATCATTCAGCAGCTAACAATTTACTTAACAGTTCTAGGCTAGTCTTAGTCACTATAGGACTCATTTACTGCCTTAACTTCGCCACTTTCTCCAGATATATGATCTTATGATTATTCCCCTATAGTCAGGATCAAATTAGCACTATTACCAAACATTATGTACTAACCCTGAAACTGTTACAGAATGCTCCTGAATATTGAGAAACCCTCCCTACTTAGTGTTGCAGCTGTATTACTTCTACAAAGGTATAAATACTGAGCTTCTTTATGAATAAACAACAGTTCAACTATTATCACTATTTCTTGGTAATTTCCTTATATCCAAATCACTTCTTAAATTGCAACAAAAAAAACCTAGGAGAAGATGATATGATGGCATTGAATTGCTATTATTTGTCATGATCCAAACAATACATTTTTTTATGCAATCCAAATCAAGCCGTTGCAAATCAGCGGTCACTAAATTTTTGATATAAGCAATGTCAAGGTTGTCTCACATTTGAGACAGAACCCCTATAAATAAACACCCTGCATATATATACATCATCTGTTACACCAGTGCAGCCATTTGATTTGTTTTGCACCTGTTTGATTGGTCAAGTGCTTGGCACAACACCTTAATCAACCACTAGGATCAGGGATTTACCTGCTCAACGGGCAAAATGGGATATATGATGGCAAATCAGGTAGCTTGTGTTTTGGTCAAGGTGACCATTGGGGGCTGACAGCTTCAGAATACTTTTGAATCAATCAGCCATTGACATTCCATCCAATTGGAGGGATGGTAACCAAAATGGTAAGTAACAGTGTAGTTTATAGTGTGATATACATATATTTCCACTTACATTAAAGAAACATATTCAAATACCAGATTTTCCTACCATAGTAGCGGTATCCAATTGTGCATGTGATGCAAATATTGCAAATTGGCGCAATCATCCATGCCAACCTCATTGTGTCCAATTATACCATAGTGTGCATGATTCTCCCACATGTTGCAAAATTGTCCAAGAGCAATCCTGCCTACTGGTAGCTGTAATATTGCACCCAATTGCTCTTAGAGATTGTGGATTGCACTGCATGCCCTGGCACAGTACAATGAAATAAGTCTATTGTAGTGAAGAAAAATTTTGGCTAAGTTTTTTGGGAAATCTGGAGTGCAATTATTTTTCAACAGTCTCTGCACAGTGTCCTGATGGGATCACTACCTCTTAGTCATGGGAATTTCAATTTGAGATGCATCATTACAATCATTTTCATAGAGCCTACTTACTTTGTCTGACAGTGGGATTTCCACCCTGTTAACATTGGAGGATGTGGACACTGTGGTAGGTGAATTTCATTTCTCTGCAAACTCATTTATCTCACTGGAGTGTAGCTCATCTGTCTGTGCTTCCAACATATCTGCAAACAGCTGTTTTCTTGTCAGTGACTCTCCTTGGTTATGATGGAATTAAGTCTGTTCTGGGCTTACAGTGTAAATTAGCAAGACCTGCAGCTATTTTCTTATGCTTCCCTGTCTCTGGCTTGGGTAGACTTTTTTCTCTGTACCTTTTCCTTTATTACTGCCAGGTCTTTGACAGATACTTTGTCTGGGTGCTTCTTGTATTGAACTACCTTTTTTCCTTGATAAATCCTGTTGTGATGCATCTGCTTTGGCCTGCTTGTCTCTTGCTGGCACTCTGCAGGCAACCTAACACTTTTTCCCACTTGTTTGAGCTCACAGCCCATGCAGTAATGGGCTCCTGAGGTAGGTGCTGGTTTTTAATTT
This sequence comes from Basidiobolus meristosporus CBS 931.73, assembly GCA_002104905.1. NCBI lineage: Eukaryota > Fungi > Basidiobolomycota > Basidiobolomycetes > Basidiobolales > Basidiobolaceae > Basidiobolus > Basidiobolus meristosporus. The sequence continues at coordinate 47,785 of MCFE01000392.1, read as the reverse complement.
GCCAGGTCCTTCACTGCTAATTTCACTGAGTGCTGCTTAAGTAGAAAAACGCTTTTTCCTTGATAAATACTGTACCAATACATCTGTGTCTACCTGCTTTCCCCTAATTGGTAATCTTCCAGCTACTTGATGTCTCTTTGATGCTTGTTTGGAGCTTTTGGACCTGCTAGTAATGGGCTCTTGAGGAAGCCACTGGATTTTAGCCATTGCACCCTTGTTCTTCCACCTTTGATAGTTTCTGCTATTCTTAAGATACTTTCTTAGCATACCAATGCTGGCTCAAAATCTTTTTGCCTGCTTGAACTCAGGATAATGCTCATGGAACAAGTCAAGTGCATTCTGCTTTGCCTTGAGCTTCTGATGGTCCCATAATATGCTGGCCTTAAGATGATGCTGTGCTGGACTTCTGATAGCCACTTACACATTGGCTCACCCTTCATCAGTGCACCCAATGACTTCACAGATCTATAATGTCTTTTGATTTTTGGGCTTGGGTATAAACACTTCATTTTCTCCCTCTCATGTGGTGATAGGTGTTTCTGTGGGTTGTATCCTTGGGCACTGTTGTTGCGCTTCAAGGACTGTGCAGTTTTCTTCTGCTGTTACATTGGGAAATTGCTCAGCTTTGGTTGTGACATTGAGCTACTTGAGTTCCTTGTTTGCAGCTAAGGCACTTCTTTCTCTACCTGGGATATTGATTGCGCTACACTTATGATCCACTGATCCAGCTTCTGAACTATTCCCTGGTTTCTCTGGGCCATTGCATCTATCCTATCAGCCACTGCACCTAATAGCCTCATTAATGCTTGTGTATTAGTGGACAATATACTTGCCAATACAAGTGGTGGCAATGTTTTGTTGGCCACTTGCTGGTCTTTAACTGAAAGCACTGCTTTTGCTACATACTTATTTGCCTCAGCATTATGGTCAGCCTACAGCCCCAAAGAGATTCCCAATTCCATACCTGACCAAGAGCCTGAGGAGTGTGCATTATTGCCTTCAGTAGACCCACTGTCCACAGGGCCTTTTTTGTTTGTAGCCCTGCTAATGGCACTAAATGTTAAAGCAAGCTGTTGTCCAACCATTCTTCTACTGCTGTCCGCAGTGGGGTTTGGTTGGGAACCAGTCAACTTTGCTTTATTTTTTGGTTGCATATATATGGAAGTGAGCCAAACCAATGGGGAAACTGTGTTACATGTATTTGTGTATGTGGTGCCATAACTTTGTTTAGAATGCTTACTATGGTAGGTCATCATTGAATCATACATTCATGTAGGTGCAATGTCTCATATTCATACAAGTTTTGACAAAAAAATGATATAAAAGCATTATGAAGTTGAGTGTTAAATTGTTTGCCCAATAGACAAGACTAATTTGATTCAATGCTGTAAGAGAAGAGAAAAAAGACCATGTGGCTATTATGGCAAGCCTCTCAGCCATGAAGTACACAGACAGCATAGGAGGTGTTACAAGGATCACAGCAAGTGTTTTGCCACACAAGTTGTATATGACCTTTCACCAGGCACTACTGTACCAACAATATCTTGCTGGCCACTTGATATTCTGTAATGGCACCTGGCTATACTTGCCACCTTGCTCCAACTTAGTCAGGTGAGTTTGCAATACCTTTAGGCTCCCCCTAGTCTTCTAAATATGGCATACAGAGCAATAGCTCTGAAGAAGCAGATGTACTGATGGAGTGTGAGCCTATCCTCCCAAACAACAGTACCCTGCATGAGACTAGCACAATACCAATATGCCATGAGACAACACCTCAGGAAACAAATTCCAGGATACTTTATTGAGCTAAGCAAGCCAAGTAATCCATTGACTGCTGAATGATGTGAGGTTGTGGCAAGAGAAGTGGCATATTTCCACTAATATAAGTAATGGGGCTTTGAGGATTTACTACTACTTAATGTCAAAATCATCCTGGATGTAACTGACCATGTACATGGTATAAATGGATAACCATCATGCAGCTTGTAACATATGAACCAGAGACTATCCTGCTACCAACATGTGTTAACAGTTGCATAGCATTCACATCAGAAAATTCTACTATTTCAAGGTGTCAAACTTGTCAGGAATCCTCCACCATTGGGGGAAAACATTGTACACACTCTGGATATATTCCAGTAATATCCCATATCAAGAAGCTCTTGAAGTTGGAAGATATTGTAAAGCTATTGAGTACTTCACTCAGTATCAATCAAGTACAAATATATCCCACATTTTTGATGGCAAACATTGATAACAGCAAAGAATTAAGGGCTACTTTGAAGGTATCAGTGCCTGCCAACCCTGTCATTGTCTCTGGTGGTTGGGAAAAGCTTGTGAAGGTATGTATATCTCCAGAACTGAGCAAAGATGCATGGGGTTACACAATGTATGAAAATACTTGTTACTTCAGAGCAACTTGCCATGAAACAAACTATCACCATATTCTGGTTACCCACCCTTCTTCCCACATCCAATCCTCTTCTCTCCTAGCCTGTGACATTTGCTTGCATTTTGCTTCTTGAGGTCTGGGATCTCTGCAAGTGCAAGATCAGCACCAACCATATTGGCCAGACCAGTTACATCAACACTGTTATCATCTCTCCTAATGGTTCCCTTTGCATTACTGCTGGTAAGGATGGTGTTGTCATGTTGTGGATCTCAATAACAGCAAGCACATTTACTCCATGGAGGCTAGTGATGAAGTTACTGCTTTGGTCTTCAGCCTCAACAGATACTGGCTCTGTGCTGCCACCTCATCCTGCATCAAGATCTGGGATCTCAAATCCCAGTCTGCTGTTGATGAGCTCCATCCCAAATTCCTGGGTTGGGTACAACATGCAAGTAATTTCTATTAGGAAAGCTCTACCAAGGTATGCCAGGTATCTCTTGGTCATAAGCCAACTTCTACATCATTCAATACAATATTAACACAATCAAGAGCCAGAGCACATCTATAAGGGGAACTGGAGTTCATTGGGGAGAAGGAACATATTGACTATATACTAAAGAGTCCTTTGTTGATATTCAGGAGGTGTTCATGGCAGAAGTGGTGGCAACCAAGGATATGTTTGAAAGATGTATATGTTACCGGCAATACATAGTATAAGGGAACTTTGCAAGTACTGAACTAAAAAGCCTTAAAGTTAAGGTGATACAAGTATGTCAATTATGGCAGATGTGCCTGTTTGTAGAGGCTAGTAAGCAGGAGGCCATATTATTTTTTGATTTGAGCTATATGTGGAATGCCCAAGGTAGAAGTGTGTAAGCAAAAAAAGAAGGGTGATTCTATAGCAGAGTATATGAATCGTGCAAGGGGATATAGAAAAGGGCACACCATTTGTTAAGTTGAAATGGTAGCATTATACAGAACTAGCTGTGGGCCACCATGCCACTGTGATAATGCCATCAGAGGCTGCAAGGAGGCCATCAAAACACTGTCAAGTTCTTGCCACATAAGGCAATTGGATATACTGGCCAGTTAAATTCACTTAAATAGTTCTAGAGCACAATAAGACCACAACAATGCCATGCTACCTTAGGTAGAACACTGCTTAAACACCATTCAGTTTTTTAACTGTATTTGGCAGTAAAATTAGCCACATGCTATTGTGATACTGTCATTGCTGTAAGAGTCTTGGAGATATTGGAAGTGATTTGGAGAACAAGTAGATTATGTGGTTTTCACTTAATGATATACTGAATGTAAAGTAGTATTTATACTTTTACCTGGTCTTGGCATAACAAACACATAGAATAGGTTAAGGAAGGTCCCAAGAACATGTGTGCAAAGTTTGGGGCTGTTTGGACAACTTTGAGAATTTTCATGTTCTGGGTACCTGGTATTTTAGTGAAAGTATTCTAAGTAAATCCCAACAAGGAATTTTGGTCAGTATTCTCTAGGATTTGAAGGTGATGATCTAAGTGTTGAAGTTAGGTGAATATTTAGGTGGAAATACAAATTTCTACAACAGTCATAAGATTGTGTAGATGGTCATTTATTCCAAGCTGTTGGTGTTATGACAGTCTCATTATGGGATCTTGACAGCTGATCTAGATTGAATTCACTAGTGGGACCAAATTATTTTTCATAGGGTAAGGTTTGTCTCCATTGGGGTAGCTGCCAGTTTACAATCTTCCATTTAGTATTTCTTTAGTATATCTTGAATATAACCAGAAATGCTTAGAGTAATAGTCTGGGTACTCCTATCCATGGAGAACCCTATCCCTAAGTAGTAATTGTGTTCTCCTGGATTGGACATCTTAAACTCTTTAGATAGGCTGGAATTAGTCTCTTCCAAAGTTTCTAGGTTATTTGTGGCTATAATAAGATCATCTGTATATAGAGCTAATAGAACTGGATTTGCTCTATATGGGTTATGGCACATACTATAATTAGCATTACTCCTTATGAAACTCAAAGATGCCAAATAATATTCATTTTGCAGTTCCAGGCTTTTGGTGATTGTTTGAGTCCATATAAAGTTTTTTTAAGCTTGAAGACCAAATGCAGGTTATCTTGGTCAGCAACCCCATCAGGCTGATCCATATACACATCCTCTTCAAGTTCTCCAATCAAATATACAGTTTTGCATCCATTTGATTTATCAAAAACTTGTATTTGGCTGCAATAGCCAATGTTAATCTGATGGAATTAAACTGACTACTGGTGCAAAGGTCTCAGTGAGGTCAAATCCTATTGTTTGAGAGTATCCTTTGATCATAAGTCTTGCTTTGTGTCTTTCAGCTGGACCATTAGCCTTGTACTTTGTCTTAAAGACCCATCTGCATCCAATCAATTTTTGGTTGATTGGTAATTTGACCAAGTGCTAAGTTTGAGTTTCCATCAGGGCCTGATATTCTTCAGTCAATGCAGATCTCCAAGTTTTGTCTGAGGGCAATTTGGGACCTCTTTTACAGTCTGGGGCTCATCACCATATACCAAATAGGCATGGGCTAAGTATGTACCCTCATTGATATAGTAATTTGGGTTATGTTTGTCTGGTTAGATCTCCTGTCATTTGATATTGGATGATCACTTCTGGGATATTCCTGGGTGCTAATTCAGGCTGCACCATGGTTGTAGAGACCATTAGAGTGAAAAAGCTTGCATTGATTTGCTGTGATTCAATCCTGACAAATAGTTGACTTGAGATGAAATTTTTGTCAACATCTGATTTCATTTTTTATGAGCATTTTGAATATTCATCAAATAACACATCCCTGGACTTGATCAGCTTCTTAGTTTTGGCATTGTAGAGTCTGTATGCTCTAATATCATTGCAGTAGCCTAAAAATATGCATTTTACACTTTTTGGCTCAAATTATAACAGATTCCAGGGATGTTTTGTGGCATATGCTGTACACCTAAATAATCATAGGTGCTAGGCACTTGTCCGTTATTCATACCATGCTTCAAGTGGAACAGAATCACAAAGCACTCTGCTACAGCTCCTAATTTTAAGTTATACAACTGTGGCAACTAATTCCACCCAAAAATCACAGGATGATTTATGATAATGGATCATGGATCTTGCCATATCAATTATTGATCTATTTGCACATTCTGCTACTTCATTTGGCTGTGGGGAGTTTGGTACAGTTGTTTCTTGCTCTGCTTGTTGAATTTTGCAGAAGTGGATGAAAAGTTTTGAGGTATATTCTCTACCATTGTCAGAGTGTATTTTCTTGATTTTTTTACCAGTTTCTCTCTCCACCAGTGCTATAAGCTCCCTGAGCCTAGATAGACCGTCATCCTTTCTCTCAATGATGTAGACCCATGTGTATCTTGTACAACTGTCATTAATAGTAATTAAATGTTGCATCTGTTGCAATTTAAGAAGTGATTTGGATATAAGGAACTTATCAAGAAATAGTGATAATAGTTGAACTGTTGTTTATTCATAAAGAAGCTCAGTATTTATACCTTTGTAGAAGTAATACAGCTGCAACACTAAGTAGGGAGGGTTTCTCAATATTCAGGAGCATTCTGTAACAGTTTCAGGGTTAGTACATAATGTTTGGTAATAGTGCTAATTTGATCCTGACTATAGGGGAATAATCATAAGATCATATATCTGGAGAAAGTGGCGAAGTTAAGGCAGTAAATGAGTCCTATAGTGACTAAGACTAGCCTAGAACTGTTAAGTAAGTTTTTAGCTGCTGAATGATACCAAATAGTCCAATATTTCAACACTCCCCCTCAACTAAATAATTTCTTAATCCCAATTTCTCTCTAAGGATCTCAAACTGTGGCCTAGCTAGTGGTTTTGTCAATATGTCTGCCACCATTTGGTCAGTTGGGCAGTAAACCAGCTCTACTAAGTTATTTTCTACAGCTTCCCTCACAAAGTGATGCTGTATATCAATGTGCTTAGTTCTGGCATGATTAGTAGGATTTCTAGCTAATGAAATACAACTTTGATTATCCTTGTAAATACATGTTGGTTCACCTGAATTAAAACCTAAGTCTTTGAATAATTTTTGTAGCCATATAGCCTCCTTAGTTGCTTGACATGCAGCCATATATTCGGCTTCAGTTGTAGATAGTGCCACAGTTGGTTGTTTCTTGCAATTCCAAGTAATAGCTGCACCAGCATAAAGAAATACATAGCCTGTGGTAGAGCGTCTGTCAATCAGATCTCTACCCCAATCTGAATCACTATAACCATCAAATTTTTGCCTATTAGCTGCTCCAGAGTATTCCAGTACCATATTTATGGTACCTTGTAGATATCTGAAAATCCGCTTAACTGCTGCAATTTGATCTGATCCATAATTCTGCATGAATTGACTGACTATTCCAACTGCTACTGCAATATCTGGACATGTAGACACCATCAAGTACATTAGGCTACCGACCATTGATTGATAGGGAAAGTTTTGGTCCATATTCAAGCCATTTTCATCCATAACTGGCTGAGATTTGCTTAATTTCAGGTTATTGTCCATAGGTGTTGCTGCAGGCTTGCAATTTTCCATTTTGAAGCGTCTAAGAATGTCCCTGATGTACTTAGACTGATTCAGCACAATTTTCTGCGTAGGTATGTCAAATTTGACCTCAATTCCAAGAAAATAGCTCAATTTTCCAAGATCTTTCATCTCAAACTTGCTGAAGAGATCTGATTTCGTCTGTTTAAGTGCCTCTTGATCACTTGTAGCTATAATTAGGTCGTCCACATAAAGAACTAGAATAATTACACCCTTTTTGAGCTGTTTCACATATATACTGTGATCTGCAGTGCTACGAGAGAACCCAATTTCCTCTAGATATGTGTCAATCTTGTTATACCATGCTCTGGGTGCCTGCTTAAGCCCATACAACAATTTTCTAAGTTTGCACACCTTATGGGGGCTTTTTGGATTGGTAAAACCTTCTGGTTGCTCCATATATATAGTTTCTTGCAAATCCCCATTTAGAAAGGCTGTTTTGACGTCCATTTGGTGTAGATCTAGACTGTGTACAGCTGCCAGGGCTAGAACTGTCCTAATAGAGTTAAACTTGGCAACCGGAGCAAATGTTTCCTTAAAGTCTAGTCCCTGGATCTGGGAATAGCCTTTAGCTACCAATCTAGCCTTGTACTTATCAACGGCACCATTTGAGGTTATCTTGATCTTGTAGACCCATCTACATCCTATTGGCTTTCTCCCATTTGGTAAATCTACCAGTTCCCACATTTTTGCCTTGATCAGTGATTGGTACTCCTCCTGCATGGCTTGTTGCCACTTAGTAGCATCTGGACCTTGCATTGCCTGTTCCAGATTCTGAGGTTCGGCACATAAGGCAAGATAAGCTTCTTCATGATCATTGGATGTCTGCCACCAGGATCCAGGGGCATTTCTTATTCTGGTAGATCTCCTAACTGGGATAATCTGTTCTGATCTGGAACTGGTAGAAGTATCTTCCATCTCTGGCTGGATTTGGTACATATCTTCTTAATTTGTGTTGATTGCATCATCAGGCAGCTGGCCAATGATTTCTGTGGCTTTCTGATCTGAATTCTCCTCAAATACAACGTCCCTGCTCTTGATCAGCTTCTGAATTTTGCCATCATACACTCTATACCCTTTAGTATCTTCACAATACCCAAGAAAGATCCCTTTTCTACTCTTTGGTTCCAACTTTGAGCGTTTTTTGTCAGGGATGTGATAAAAAACATCACTGCCAAAGATCCTGATGTGCTGGAGATCTGGTTTTTTGCCTGTATATGCTTCAAGGGGTGTAGAATCACGTAGTGCTGTTGTTGGGCATCTGTTCTTGATGTATACAGCGGTAGCAACAGATTCAGCCCAAAACTTGTAGTCCATTCCCTTATCATGTAGCATAGATCTTGCCATCTCTACTATTGTTCTATTTGCACGTTCTGCTACTCCATTTTGCTGTGGAGTATGAGGAACTGTGGTCTGTTGAAGTATACCAGTAGACAAGCAGTATTTTGCAAACTCCTTTGAGCAGTATTCTCCTCCATTGTCACTTTGTAGTACCTTCAATTTACACCCAGTTTGTGTTTCTGCCATGTTCTTGAAGTGCTTAAACGTCTCTAAAGCTTCATCCTTTGTTTTGAGGAAGTACACCCATGTATATCTTGTCTTGTCATCAATAAACGTCATAAAGTATCTCTTGGCTCCAAAGGACAGTGTTCTCATGGGGCCACATATGTCTGAGTGTACAATGGCCAATATTTTGGTGGTATTAATGCCTTCTGAGCTCTTGAAACGTTGCCTAGCTTGTTTGCCATATGAACATCCCTTACAAACATTCAATTTGATCGGAATTGAGTATTTTAGGCCCAAAACAAGCTGATTTTTCACCAATTGGCTCATTTTCTGTTCCCCTATGTGTCCTAGCCTCCTATGCCACGTCTCCCAGTTGGTTTCATCAGTTTCAGCAATGTTGACATACTCAGGTACAATGATCTTGCATTGTAACTTGTATATATTGTGATCTCTGATTCCCGAAGCTAATTTTTGACCATTTTCACTCAGTATTGAGCAGCTCAGCTTAGTAAAAACAAATTTCAGTCCCTGAGTAGTTGCTTTACTGACTGAGAGTAGGTTCTTAGCTATTCCAGGTACATAGAGTACGTCAGTCAGTTTTGCTGTTGTTGCCCCTGAGTTATCACTCATATTTAGTTGTATAGACCCACTAGCGGTAGCTTCCAATGCAGAGTTATCTCCCAGATAAACCTTTCTTACGGGAATAGTCTTTAAGTTGCTGAACCAATCCTTTATACCACAAATATGCTGTGATGCTCCAGAGTCAATATACCATTCATTACTTTGGTTACTTGCACTCTCTTGTACAGTGACAAATAACTGTTCATCAGTAGTTATATGGTTTGCCTGCTCTAGTTTCTGTTTTTTGTCTGCTTGTTTCTTCTTGCATTCTCTTGCCCAGTGTCCTGGCTTCTTACAGTAGTTACAGCAGCCAGGTTTTCTTTGGTTTTGTTGCTTTCCCTTCTTTTCTGTATGCCTTTCTGAACTGAATAAAGCATTATCTTCAATTTTCTCTGCTTGATCATTACGTCTGAGTTCTTCATGGAGAAGTCTTCCTTTGACATAGTCTAAAGTCAAGTTGTCTTCTCTGCTTTCAAAAGAAAGTATGAGTAGCTCATACTTGTCTGGTAGGCTGCAAAGCAGACAGAGTATCTTTTCTTCATCATCTACACCAGCATTAATACTGTAAAGTTCTTCTGCAAGTGTCTCCATTCTGGTAATGAGTTGTAGCATGTCATCATCTGGCTTTTTTCTCATGTTGAAGAACTTTTGTTTCAAACAAAGCTTGCTTGATACTGACTTTGCTCTAAAGATCTTCTCTAAGGATTCCCATGCTGCTTTGGCAGTATTTGAGACATGGATTTGTCCAATGAAGGAGTCTTGCACATTGATGCATATTGCATTGAAGGCCTTTCTCTCCTTCTCTTGAAACTTCTCCACATCTTCTGCTGTTCCTTTGGGCTCAACTTCCTTTCCTGTTACTATGTTCCAAAGCTTTCTTTCCTCAAGGTGGATCTGCATCTTGATTCTCCAAAGTCTGTAGTTCTTCCCATCAAACCTCTCCTTTACAGGGAAGATGTTGGTATTGCTTTGTTTGCTGGTAGAAGTCATCTTTAGAATAGATTAAGGCAATCGGGGCTCATAACCTGTTGCAATTTAAGAAGTGATTTGGATATAAGGAACTTATCAAGAAATAGTGATAATAGTTGAACTGTTGTTTATTCATAAAGAAGCTCAGTATTTATACCTTTGTAGAAGTAATACAGCTGCAACACTAAGTAGGGAGGGTTTCTCAATATTCAGGAGCATTCTGTAACAGTTTCAGGGTTAGTACATAATGTTTGGTAATAGTGCTAATTTGATCCTGACTATAGGGGAATAATCATAAGATCATATATCTGGAGAAAGTGGCAAAGTTAAGGCAGTAAATGAGTCCTACAGTGACTAAGACTAGCCTAGAACTGTTAAGTAAATTTTTAGCTGCTGAATGATACCAAATAGTCCAATATTTCAACAGCATCCTACCTAAGGATGGGATTTGAATAGGTTTGCACAGGTCTGAGTGTATTTGATCTAAATTTTTCTCAGTTTTAACTAACCTAGAGGTCTTGATTGTTAGTTTGGCTTGTTTCCTATGTATGCAGACTTCACAGTGCTCTAAGTTAGCTGGGGATCAATTTTTACACCAGAAATTAGCTGATCTTTGATCATTTTGCGCAAATGGTCAGAATTGATGTGTTCAAATCTCTGGGGCCAAGGCATTAGTGTTTCTTCATTCAAGTCACTTATAATGGCTTCAAGATATGATGGCATATAAGTTAAATAATACAGATTCTGATCTCTGATACTCAAGGCAAGGTGGGCACCTTTTTGATCAGTGATCATGCATCCAGAAATAGTAAAGCTGAAACTGTATCCTTCTGCTGTGGACTTGCTTATAGATAATAAGTTCTTGGCTATTCCTGGTACATAAAGAACTAATTCAAAAGTTAGTGTATGGCTCCCTTCACTGCTTCTAAGGTTTACTTGGATACTTCCTTCTCCCAATTCATGAATAGCTCTATTGTCACCCATGAAAACCTTCTTAATTGCATTTTCTTGAAATTGGGTAAAATATACTTATTGTTGTGCAAAGTGTTGAGATGCTCCAGAGTCAATCTGCAGCTGCAAAAAACAATCAAGCATGGAATTGTAGCTACCATTAGGCAGGTTTGCTCTTGGACCATTTTGCACCATGTGGAACAATCTTGCACACTATAGCACACTTTGACACAATCAGGTTAGCACAGATGATTGTGCATGCTTGTAATGTTTGCATCATATATGCAATTGGATACCATTATTATGGTAGGTAAAATATAGTACTTGGATATTTTTCTTTAATGTAAATAGAGATAAATGTGTATCACACTATTGTTATGATCTGCCGCTTGAATGTTTAAGTTAGATCAGTTTTTAGTCAAAATCAATTAGTATATGTTTAGGTTATCAGTATATCAGTATTATCTATGAAATCAGTAGCATTAGTCAGCAAATGAATCAGCAGATCCTTATCAGACAGAAATAGATATATTAAGTAGGATCTTATTGGGTGATGATGATGCAATCAAATGAGTCATCAGCCACAACCTACATTAGGAAATACAATTAGTCAGCAATTGATTTGGCAAAATGTATATAAGGAGCTGCTGGAACCTCAATAAAAATCAGTTCAAGTTTTAGTGAATACAATACTAGCTAAACTCCCTATTTCTCTACAACTCTTATACCAAGACTTGTAACATTGGTAGCAGCAATAACCAGAAACCTCCCTCCTGAAGAAAGAAGAAACCACCCTCAAGATGTCAGAGAATCAAGAATGGAAGAATGCCATGCAGCAAATCCTGGCCCAACAGCAACAGTTACTCCAGATCCTCAGCCAACAGCAACAAGGAATGACTACCATGGCTCAGAGCCAGCAAAGCCCTGTCAAGAGCAACTTTAGTGTGAAGGTCAACCGGTACCATGGCAGAGTCAATGAAAACCTGGGAACTTGGCTCTTTCAGATTGAAGAAGCTTTTAAAGCTAAAGGAATTGCTCCAGAGAGCAAGTTGCATTATGCAGCTTCTTACCTGGCAGATGCAGCTTTACAGTGGTACCACAACAAGATCAGGTCAGCTACTATGATGCGATGCTCTACAATCTCTACCTGGGATGAGTTTGTGTCGGAAATTCAGGATGCTTTTGAGCCTCCACACCAGGAGACACTACTAAGAAGGAAGTTAAAGACACTCAGACAGAAAGGAATGGTGCAAGAATACATCTATGAGTGCAGATGTCTACTTGGACAAATTGAAAGAATGGACCCCTTGGATCAAGCCGAATACTTTATTGATGGGTTGAAAGAAAGAACTTGCAAGGAAGTCAATTACCAAAGACCTCAGACTATTGAAGAAGCCATCAAGATTGCCATTGACCATGACTCAGCTATGTTTGGAGTTGGGAAGCCTACAGTGACTAATCAGAAAGGCTATAATCATTATGAAAGAAGACAATCAGAAGCAGTACCAATGGAAATAGATGCTATGCAGAAGAATCCCTCCTTAAAAGAATGCAAGAAGAGAGGACTTTGCTTCAATTGCCACCAGCAGGGACATATTGCAAAGTACTGCCCTCAGAGAAGAAATGGACACCAGCCAACAAGAACCTTCAACCATATTGAGTCCCATGAACACAGTAATGTGGAAGATGAGCTTGAAGAAGACTTGGAACTCACCTTTCAAATGACAGAAGAGTACTTGTCCCAAATGACTTCAAACTCAGGGAAGTTATTGTACTTGAATGGAGTAATCAATGGAGTACCTGCCAAGATCATGATTGACTCAGGAGCATTGCATGAGTACATGTCAGAGCAATTTGCTTTGAAAGCTGGAATCAACTCAGAACCTACCAAATCAACTTCAGTCTCCTCAGCTGATGGGAACTCCCACATAATCAACTGTATTCCCCAGCCAGTAAGAATGAAGATCAATGACTATGAAGAAGACCTACAGGCTTATATATTTGGAACTGCAAGTTTGACCTTGTACTTGGGAAAACCTGGCTATTTTGTCGTAATCCATCAATCAACTGGAGAACCCATGCTACTCAGATCCAAAAAGACAACAAGACCTATGAGCTATTACCTGCCAGGCTGGATTTCAACTTGGTCAATTCCAGTGTGTGTGAGACAAGTGAACTTAGCAAGACCCAGTTCTGTAGAGCACTTAGAAAAGGTACCCAGATGTTCCTCATGGCGGTATTACAGGAGGATTCCTCTACCCCAGCACCCCAGCAGGTCCAGACTCTCTTGAAGAAATATTCAGACGTGTTTCCAGTTGCGCTTGTAAGCCTACCACCAGTCAGAGACGTGGATCATGCCATTGACACAGGAGATAGCCCTCCAGTGAGCAAGACACCTTACAGAATGAGTCCATTGGAATTGGAGGAAATGAAAAGACAAATTGATCAGCTATGGGAGCAAGGATACATCAGGCCCAGCAAGTCAGCCTGGGGAGCACCAGTGCTTTTTGTGAAAAAGAAGGATGGAACACTTAGGATGTGCATTGACTACAGAGCCCTGAACTCAGTTACCGTCAAGAATAAGTACCCCATACCTTGGATTGATGAGCTTTTGGACCAACTTAATGGAGCCACTATTTTCAGTAAGATTGACCTCATGTCAGGATACAACCAAATTAGGGTGAAACCAGAAGATATTCCTAAGACAGCATTTAGGACCAGATATGGATATTACAAGTACTTAGTCATGAGTTTTGGCCTCACTAATGCCCCTGCAACATTCATGACGCTGATGCAGACTGTCTTTCAGGAGCACTTAGACAAGTTTGTGATAATCTACCTGGATGACATATTGATATACAGCAAGACAGAAGAGGATCACGTAGTGCACATTGAAAAGGTCTTGAAGAAACTAAGAGAGAACAAGCTATATGGCAAGCTAGCCAAGTGTGAATTCTTCAAGGAACACGTTGAATACCTGGGACACATAGTGACTAGCACAGGAGTGACCTTAGACCCTAAGAAGGTTGAAGTTATCAAGAATTTGAAGCAGCCCCATAGCATATCAGAACTCAGATCCTTCCTTGGAATGGTTTCCTATTACCGGAGATTTGTCAAGTCATTTGCAAGTATTGCAGCCCCTTTAACTGATATCCTCAAGAAAGACAATACCTACAGGTGGGACATAGCTTGTGAGACTGCCTTCCAGACGCTCAAGAATGAACTTGCTAAGCTGCCAAGCCTAAGAATACCAGACTTCAGAAAAGAGTTCACTCTGTGCACAGATGCTTCAGATTATGCAATTGGTGGAGTGCTGAGCCAAGAACACAAGGGAAAGGACTACCCTGTTGCCTTTGAATCCAAGAAACTGAACTCAGCAGAGCAAAACTATCCAGTCCATGAGAAGGAGATGCTTGCTATAATACACTGTTTGAAGACATAGAGATGCTATATTGAAGGAGTCAAAGGCACTGTGAAGACTGATCATGCCTCCCTCAAGTATATATTTATTCAGAAGGTACTCTCTAGAAGAATGACAAGATGGAGTGAATACATTCAGCAATTTGACCTGGAGATTGTCTACTGTCCTGGAAAAAACAACACAATAGCTGATGCCTTATCAAGATTAGATCAAGTTGCACAACTCAACTTGGTGCATGAATCAGATTGGCCTAGCCCATTACCAAAGTACTTGGAGGACCAAGCCATTCCTAATGAGGTGGATGAAGATATCAAGAAGATAATCCGTGATGAAGCCAGCAAATTTGTTGTACAGAATGAAACACTCTACCAAGTTGTTGATGGAAGCCCTATTGCCTATTGTCCTTATGTTGCTTGCCTGGATTTAATACATAAGCTACACAATGGATATGGACATCTTGGGATTGAAGGAACCTATAGCCTTGTGAAAGCCAGAGCATGGTGGCCCAGAATGAAACAAGACATTGAGAAGCTAGTAAAAACATGCCCAAACTGCCAAATCAATCAAGGCCAGCCACAAAGAATTGCCAAACTCTTCCCTTTGGAGCCTGTAAGACCATTTGAGAGATGGGGAATTGACTTTATTGGAAGACTGCCAACTACCAGGAAATGCAACCATTGGATCCTAGTAGCAATTGACCATGCCACTAAATGGCCAGCTGCTAAAGCTGTACCAATAGCCAGTGAACAAGAAGTTGCAAGTTTCATTTACCATGAGATCCTAATGAAGTTTGGATGCCCTGTGGAGATCTTATCCGATAGAGGTGCAAACTTTATGGCAAAGACATTAGAGGCTTACCTGGAAATGCAGCAGATCAGACACTTGAAAACCTCAGCATATCACCCCAGAACTAATGGAGTCACTGAGTGGTTTAATGGATTATTTGGAAAAATGCTGACCAAGTATGCAAATGGAGTTGTCAGTAGATGGGATGAGTATATAGACCAAGCACTCTTGGCATGCAGAGTCAGAGTACACAACACCACCCAGCAATCACCATTTTACTTAGTTTATGGATGTGAACCAAGGATTCCAGGAGATCTCACACAACCAAAGCTTACAGACACCTTAGATGATGAACTCAGTCAGCCAAGTAGACACCAGCAACTGGAACAAAGACGTCAAGAGGCACAGACCAAAGTATCTCAAAGCGCAGAAAAGATGAAGCAGAGATTTGATAAGACTATAGCACCAGAAGCATTGACAGTTGGGAACTTTGTATTGCTAAGAAACAACACTTGGAAGAAGTTTGAGCCACAATGGCCAGGACCATTCAAGATCATCAGAGAATGTCCATTTGCAACTTACCAACTGGTGGACAAACAAGGCAATATCCGGGAAGACTTAGTGCATAGGGACAGACTCAAGCTTGCAAGACTTGCTGATAATACTGAACCATTAAGATATTGGTATCACAAGAAAAGAGATTCAGGAGAACCCTCTCAACTTTAGTAGGGGAGAATGTTATGATCTGCCGCTTGAATGTTTAAGTTAGATCAGTTTTTAGTCAAAATCAATTAGTATATGTTTAGGTTATCAGTATATCAGTATTATCTATGAAATCAGTAGCATTAGTCAGCAAATGAATCAGCAGATCCTTATCAGACAGAAATAGATATATTAAGTAGGATCTTATTGGGTGATGATGATGCAATCAAATGAGTCATCAGCCACAACCTACATTAGGAAATACAATTAGTCAGCAATTGATTTGGCAAAATGTATATAAGGAGCTGCTGGAACCTCAATAAAAATCAGTTCAAGTTTTAGTGAATACAATACTAGCTAAACTCCCTACTTCTCTACAACTTTTATGCCAAGACTTGTAACACTATCAACTACACTGTTACTTACCATTTTGGTTATCATCCCTCTAATTGGATGGAATGTCAATGGCTGATTGGTCTAAGGTATCCTGAAGCTCTTAGCCACCAATTGGCTTATTGACTAATACACAAGCTACCTGATTTGCCATCAAATATCCCATTTTGCTCATTGAGCAAGTAAGTCCCTCATGTTAGCAATTGGATATGGCATCATAGCAAGCATGCAACCAATTGTGCAAGTGCAAATCAGATCATATAGCTGCACTGGTGTTACAGATGATGTATTCATATGCAGTGAGTCTATCATAGGGGCTCCGTTGTAAATGTGAGATCATCTTGATATAACTTATATCAAAAATCTAATGATCACTGATTTGTGATGGCTCAATATGGATTCCAAAAATGCATTATTTGGATCATGACAAATGGTACCAATTTAATGCAATTGCATTATCTTCTCCTAGGTTTTTTTCTCACAGGGATTACCACTGAGGTGTTTAGTAGTTATTCACTTTGCACACCTGAACTACTTCCTTGTTGACTATCCTCTTGGCTACTTGTGTACTTGCAGTCAGTATTTTGCTTCCTAAGTGATGAGTGTAATGCTGGGGCTTGGCTGCACTGAATTGCTCCAGATGATATAGCAGAACCCACATGAAGTACCATGTGCTGATGTGTTCTTTACTTGCCAAAGGTTCTGGTGGTGGAGGCACTTCCTGTGGGTGATTGTCAGTCAGTTCACCACAAGTAACTTGCTGATGCTCAGGTGTATTTGTATGCACAGTTGCAACCTGATGTTTTGGTATAGCCCTTGGCTGAGCTTGATGTGCTGTTACATGTTGATGCAACTTTGCCTACTCCAATGGAATTGTGTCTACATGAGCAGTAAGGTGAGTTCTGGTAATTTTGTTCTGAAGCATTCATGTTAAAGTGATGTGCACTGACTTGATGCAGGGCACACTTGTGAAGGGTGTTGGCATAGGTAGTACTGACATGCACTGGCATGCCAACATTGCAGGGGATGGTAAGGAATCCGGCAAGGCATTCTGGTGCAATCTTAACACAGTTGCTTGCGGTCAGTATGCGTCCTCCTGAAGCTCACCTTTCGATTCCTCAAGGTGTTCACTTACTGTCTGTCCAATACTTTGGAACTGTTGCCTTAATGAGTCCTGTGTGTATTGCTCTCAGAAGCCACTTAGCTCCACTAATATAACATTTATTACATTAGTCATTTGAGATAAAACATATTCAAAATCTCTTTGGCTCCCTAAGTTAAGGCACAAACCAGATACATCCAGCCTGTACTGTGCAAATTGTGCAAGGCATTCATTGCACACAGCTTCCTCTGCAAATCCCCTCACTCTCAGCACATTCTGGACTTGAATATTTGTCTTGTTATATACCTCCCTATGAAAAATAATTTGGTCCTGTGGGTAAATGCAATCTGTATCAGCCATTGAATTCCTGTTTAGAGACCATCATAATTACAGCAGCATGGAATTAGTGACCCTCTTAACAATCTTATGATGGGATCATAATAGTGTTTCACTAACTTTACAACCAAATACAGGGATAAAACTTGACAATATTTGCATGGTATTGTTGCGGTCTTTCTGCGCTCTATTACTATTTTATGTGGATCCAGTTGGCAAGGACATCCAACTGCCTTATGTGGCAAGAAACTTGACGGTATTTTGAAGGCCTTACAGCAAGACTCTGATGGTATTATATTGGCGGTATGATGGCCTACTGCTGGTTCTGTATAATGCTACCATACCAGCATACCAAATGGTATTTCCTTCTTCTACCTCCCCTTGTGCAATCATATATTCCACTGTAGAATCACCCCTCTTTATTTGCTTACCCACTACTACCTTGGGTATTCCATACATAGTTTGAATCAAAAAAACTATGGCCTCCTGCTTACTGACCTTTCAAACACACACACCTGCCGCAATTGACACACTTTTATCACCTCAACTTTATGGCTTTTGAGTGTGATACTTGCAAAGTTGCCATATACCTTTTACTGCTGGTAACATATACATCTTGTAAACATATGCTCAGTTGTTGCCACCTCTGCCGTGAATACCTCCTGAATATCAGCAAAGAACTTCTTGGTATTTAGCCAATATATTCTATCTCCCTGCTGGCTTCTAATCCCCCCTGTAGGTGCATTCTGGCTTTTGTTTGTGTGAATTCTGTATTGAATGGTGTAGAAGCTGGCTTGTGACCATGAGAAATCTGGCATACCTTGGTAGAGTTTTCCTGATATTATTTAGTTGCTTGTTGCACCCAACCTAACTTTGCATTACTTAACTGATTACCCACACATTGGGACTGCTCAGCTTCTTAATGCCATAGGCATGGGTGTCTCCATGTGCACATTTGTCCTCAGTATTTTTGAGCCCTTTCTGGCTGTTCACCATGTGCCAACTCATCACATCAATGACAGACTTGAAGGTAATATTCTTGATGAGATTGGGATATGGTAGTACTTGCAACTTGACTTGTCTTCCTATCTCCCCACACATCCACTGGATAGGAAACTCCCAAAAGGTGAAGCAAGGCCCAATATACTCCTCACATTGTGCAAGATGGAGTAGAGAATAGTTACAGTAATGGCAGAGATCTACACATTCTGCTTTATATTTGTAACATAGCAGCTCAAATCCTGTCACAAACTCTTCACACAACAACTGTAGATGTGTCAAGTTGGCATTGGTGATCCGCTTCTGGATATATATTCCTACAATGTCCACATATTACTCCCAATGCTTCCAATGTACTCTTGGAAGGAATGACTTCAGAACACCATTTGAATAAATACATATCCAGTTCATCCAGTCTTTGCATTTGTATTGTCACCTAAGCATATGAATATTAATTGGAGCCCATGAGAAGTACTTAGGGTAATAGATACTCTGTAATATCTTGCCAATTCTTACAAATTTCTCCGGTATCTTGAAGGGCTCATTTAGCTTGAAATGCCTCATGCACAACTTGGTCATCAGTATAGGGATATTGTTGAAAGGCAAATGCATTGCTCCTAGCGAAAAGCTTTTGCTCCAACAGATACCCTCTATCTTAAGTATCTCTGGTCTCCAATTGATTCCATACTCCAGCTAATGGCTTATACCTTGCCAACTTTGCTGCATTTGCAGGCTTACTTCTGTATGTTCTCTCTGTGGAAAAATGATGTTCTTAGTGCCAGTGTTTGAGTACTAATAATGTGTGTGAGTTATGGAGTAAATCCCCTGGATCTCACACATATGAAAGCAATACCATCTATTGTGCCCAGAAAAACCTGCTATCTTGCTGATGGCTGTGGTATCTCCAATGCAGATAATTATATCAGCTTTTACATGATGGCCATTTACCATTATCATGCTGGAAAGCATACAGAATTTATCCAGCAATGGATTCAGGTTGCTATCCAGGTTGGACGGTGATTTAGGCCCAGATACCAGTGAGACTACCATCAAATTATTGCTCTGATATTGTAAGATGGGTGGCAGATTCATATTGAAGAGAATTGGTGGCCAACCAGATTTGCTGGTTGAGTGCTTGTTCAATGAGAATTCATCAAGTGCTAAAGCAAAGTCATGGTCATACATACCTTCATAGTAGCCCTTACTTCTTGGCTGTTTGTAATGTTTGCCATCAAATATACTGGATATGTTTGTGCTTGATTGATACTAGGTGCGGTACCGTATAGCTTTGCAATATTTGTTGGACTGCATCAGCTTCCTCAGATGGGATATGACCAGAATATATCCGGAGTGTCAACAATGTTTTCCCTCAATTGTGGTGGATTCCTGACAATTTGGACATGTTGCAATGGTAGCATTTTTGGATGCAAATGCCATTCAACTGTTAACACATGCTGGAATCAGGACAGTCTTGGGATCATAGGTTGCCAACCGCATGATGATTGTCCACTTGTACCATGTACATGGCAAGTTGCATGCTAGTATGATTATGGCAACAAGTAGTAATAAATCCTCAAAGCACCATTACTAATATTAGTGGAGACATGCCACTTTTTTAGCCACAACATTACATCATTCACCAGTAGATGGATTACTGGGCTCACTTGGCACCATAAAGTATCCTTGGCATTTGTTTCAACAGGTGTTGTCTCATTGCATATAGGGACTTGACCAGGCTCTTATGTGGTACTGTTGTTAGGGGAGATAGGCTCAACAGCTATCAGTGAACCTTCTTTATCAGAGCTATCACTATGTGTGCCATATCCAGAAGGCTGAGGTGAGCCTAAAGGCATCACAAACTCACCTGACTCAGTTTGCGCAAGGTGACAAATACAGTCAGGTGCCAATACAAATATATCAACTGGCTGGCAAGATAATGTTGGTACAGTAGTGTTCAATTAATGGTCAAACATGACTTGGGTGGCAAAACACTGGCTGTGATCCTTGTAATACTTCCCATGCTGTTTGTGTGCTTCATGGCTGAGAAGTTTGCCACAATAGCCACATAGTCTTTTTTCTCTTCTCTTACAACGCTGAGTCAAAGTAGTCTTGTCCATGGGGCAAACAGTTTGACCTTCAACAATGTAACGCTATCATATCACCTCTTGGTCAATACTCATATGGATTAAAGACAGTCTTGAATTTGAGACATTGAACCTACATGATTGTAAGATTCAATGATGACCTACCATAGTAAGCATTACAAATAAAGTTGTGGCACCACATACACACATATATGTAACGCTATTTCCCCTTTGATTTGATTCACTTCCATATATGTGCCACTAAAAAATAAAGCAAAGTTGTCTAGACCTCAACCAAACCCCACTGCTGATGGCAACAGAAGTACAGTTGGACAATAGTCTGCTTTGACATTCAGTACAAAAAGCAGGGCTTCATCCAAAAAAGGCCCTGTGGACAGTGTGCCCATTGAAGGTAATAATGCAGACTCCTCAGGCTCTCTGATTATAAGTGATGAAGTCCATTGAGATTTACTGCCATTGCTGGTCAGGGATTGACAAGGGTTGAAGAAGGCCATATGGCTGGTGTCTGGCTGATTTTGCACAATTACATGTATCACAGGATTAGATGTACTCCTTGACAAGGGATATCATCTTGCACCACCAGAAGTCTCTTAATTGCATTCATGGTCTTGGCAGTACCAAGATGTCCTGCAGCCATTGAATCATGGCAAGAATGGATGATATCCAACTGGGTATCAAGGTATAGGATAAATAGTTGGTGCTTGTGATAGATGATGTTATTGACTAGATGTAGGTACTGGAGGTTTGTGAACTTGGGTGCTGGGTCAGTGGGAGACTTGAAATATTTCTTGATTGTTGCTGCTATGGAGTTGGTGGCTTGGCTGGTCCTGACTTTCTTAAGGAGTACAGGAGCTAGAATACTGGAGGACTGGATTGCAAGGAGCTCAAAGTGTATTTTGTTGAGTACAGGGTATTTCATTTGCCTACAGGCATCATCTCCTACTTTGAGGGATTACTCTGCCGTTCTGGAGAGAGCATCAGGTTTTGTTGTTTCACCCCTGGTCTATAGGTGATGGCAAAGTCAAAGCTAGACAGGAAGAGGGACCATTTGGCTTGTCTCTGGTTTAGTACTTTTCAGGTGGTAAAGTACTCAAGGTTCTGGTGGTCATACAAGATCTTTATCTTTTGGGATGAACAAACAAGGTAGTGTCTTCATTATTTAAAAGCATCAATGATTATAAGTAGTTTCTTGTCATAGATATCATAGTTTACTTCAGATGGAGTAAATTCTCAAAAGTAAAATACAATGGGTTGTAGCACATTCTTGTCATCATACTGGGAAAGGATGGTACCAAGGGCAAAGTTGGAGGCATTAGTTTGTATGATGAAAGGTTCCTCAAGGTCAGGGTGAGCAAGCAGGGGGCACAAAAGAAGGAGTTATACATTCATCACCACGCTTGATCCTGACAAGGTTATAAGCTCCTCTGAGATCAATTATGGTAAATACTTTTGCAGCAGAGAGTTGATACAGCAGGGTGTTGATTGGGGGCAAAGGGTAGCAGCTCTTGAAGTAATCTTATTCAGTGCACAATAGTCTACATACATTCTAGGGTGCCATACTCTTTTTTGACAAAGTGGATTGGGGCACCAGCTGGGGACTTGGAGAGCTGAATAAAGCCTGTCTGGAGGTTTTCTTTGGTATTGTAATGGAGTTCTTTCAACTCAGGCAGTGAGAGGCTGTAGAGAGGGCCAAAAGGTGGGGTTTTTTGATTTTGAAGGTCAATGGGACAATTATGGCATCTAGGCACCAGGAGTAATTCTGCTTTCTTCTTATCAAACACATGGAGGGGGTTTCTTCAGTGATGATGGGCTCTTGGGTCTGGGGTAGCTTGGGAAAAGATACTTCTTCACCTGATAAGTCAGGTGCTTTCACAGAGCTGACATGATGGACTCTGGGGAATGTCAGGGTTTTGGACTACCGGTTGATAGCTGGGCTATGGTAACTAAGCCATGAGCTTCCAAGAACTATGGGGTAATGGGGAAAGTTGATGATGAAGGCTAGTGTCTCATGGTGACCAGTACTGGATAGCTCAAGTAAACATATCCCATGGGTAACAGCACCAATAGAGAGGTATTTTCCATCAATGACTTCTACTTGAACAGGACAGGACTTCCGGATAGTAGGGATGTTGTACTTCTGGCCAAAGGACTGGTCAATGAAATAGGAGGAAGCACCAGAATTTATGAGTGCAAGGATATGGACAGGACTGGATTCAGGGATATGGATGTTGACAGGCATTCTTCAGGTCTGATGGACTCTGTAGCATATGATGCTTCTTAACTATGTTAAATTTTCATGGGAGGGTCCAATTACAAGCCTGTCATTGTATCCGGACACTGGAGCTTCCCAACAACTCTGGAGAAGGCTGTTCACTGGATGATTGTATGAGTTTGTAGCTGGACTTCTGGCTGGAACTAGACTTGGCAAAGTGGCCTGATTGGCCACAGTAAAGGCAGAGGTTTCCTGTTGACATCTAGATCTTTCTTCTTTTGTAGTTTTCTTGTATTTGGCACTGTCATTTTTCATAGGATCATTAAGCTTTGTACCAGGTGACTGGATTACCGGGAAGGAGGTTGGCTGATAAGTATGTCTGAACTTCTGTTTCTTCTGGAAAAGGCAATTGTCACATGGTCACCCTACCCTAAATTACTTGATGTATGCTTCACCCAAGGTAGTTGGGTCCAGGAGTGTTAGTAGTTGGTCACTGACTGCATCATTGAGTCCATCTTGACACTGACCAATTAGGGTAGCATCACCCCAAAGACCCAAATCACTGGCTAGTGGCCAGAATTCAGAGGATAGGCTGATCAGGTCTGATTCCTTGCTTCAAGTTCTTGATGTTGTTGACAGCAGCTCTGGCTTGATCAATGTTGCCAAATGTCAGCTCCATTTCTGTAAGGAGGGTATGGTAGTCATTGAGTAGAGGGGAGTTGGTTGCTGCCAAAAGGGAGAACTATATCTGGGTGAATCCAGTGAACAGGCCAGAGATACAACCAACTTTTGCTTGATCTGTTAAGTACCAATTAGGCTATAGTTACAAGTAGTGTTTGACTATGTTGATGAAACCTCAGAATTCATTTTAGGAGCCACTGAACTTAGTAGTGGAGTATATCTTGCTCAGGAATACTGAATACTACTAGCTAATATGTGGGTTATAAAGCCACTAGTTTGTTAAGAATATAATTATTGAGTTACAATCCCCAACTTTGAATAAGTTAGCATCACTTCAGATGGTACTTGCTTGAACATCCTTTGATAGGGTATTGTACTAAAGCTTCCAACACTGTTACTACTGTTACTACACCAGCAGTGTAATATAGTGAATGCAGCATTGGCCAATAATTTTACAAAGACAAATTATATTTGCCTTTTGAGGATAAGACTATGGAAAGATGCAGGGTGATACTTATGGTTGGTATTCCTTTACAAGTTCTTCTCAAGAACTGTGGGTAGAAGGCAGAGATCTAAAGGCAAGTCAAGAGGAGTCTGATAAAACTGCTATGAACAGACACAAGATAGGAGAGCAGAGCTTGGCAAGGCAGAACCAGGAAAGGATTTAGGTGTGGATCAACAAGGCAAGGTGTGTTTCCTAGGCAGGGCTATTTATTCAGGACCTATGCTTATCAGACTGAGGAATACATACAGGGAGATAGAACTACATACACTTTTTGGCAATATGGATGCCAAGAGTTATTGGCTAATACTGATGGGTTTCTGGGGTGAGGCACAGTCAGTGTGCCAAGATAGAAATATAATAAGAAACAAACTAGAGCACCATATGGGGATATGCCAAGAGTCAGCTGATCATATAAATAAGTCCCATGATATGAAATTACCATATATGGTATTGGGCTACATGAATTCCAAAGGGAAGCTTCCATAGAATGCTCCATTGGGTAATATTGACTTGGAGCTTTCCAGAAGTAGCTAGAATGTAGTAAAACTTTCTAGTAGGAACTAGGATTTCTTCACTGACTTAATTTTTCAAATCATGAACGGCCAAGGATGCCATGTAATCATGACAGAAACAGCCAATAATCATCTAGTAGAATTAAACTTGGTGACCAGTGCAAAGATCTCAGCATTGTAATATCCATTTGTTTGAGAGTACCCTTTGACCACAAGTCTTGCCTTGTATCTCATGGTTTTACCATCAGCCTTGTATTTTGTGTGAGTTGTTACTGACTGTACTTGGTGAGCAGGAGAGCTTGTAGGTCAAGTCAGTACCACTTGGTTTAGAATAGCTTCCAATACAAGGTAGCAAGGTAATAAAGACTTGTGTTTATTCCATCCAAATCCTCTTGTCCCTTCACTTGGTTCAGTTGGATAGGTATATATATATCACTTGGGGGGGCTTAGATGATAGATAATGTGTTATAAAATAGGGGTGTGAGTACCTTCCTGTTATGGTAAGTGTTCTAACTAGATAAGGGCAGGAATAGGAGGGAGGATATGTAGGCGAATCATAGGGAGGATACTGGGGGACTTTGGGTAGGACTCTGGGGAGAACTCTTGGGCAAAGAATGTGTAGTACATTTAGTACTCACATTTTGTCCTGAAGACCCATTGGCATCCATATAATACTTAGTTGATTGGTAACTTGACCAAGTCCCAACTTTGATTCTCTATCAGGACCTGAGAATCCCCAGTCATTGCAGATCTTCAATATTTTCTCTGAAGGCTATTTATGGCCTCTTTTGCCGTCTGGGGCTCATCAATACAAACTGAATTGGCATATATTAAGTTTCTAGCCTGATTAATGTAATAATATGGGCTCTTTCTGGTCTTGTTGGATTGCCTGAATTGTAATACTGGAATGAGCACTGCTGGGATACTTTGGACACTGATTCAGGCTGAGCCACAATTGTAAGTTCCCTCAAAGTATAGACAACTTTATTGATTTGCTCTGATTCAATCATGACCACTGGATGACTTGCAATCAAATTTTGATTATCATCTAATTTCATTTTGTGTGAAAATTTTGAGTTTTTATCAAATAACACATCCCTAGACTTGAGAAGCTTCTTTGCTCTGGCATTGTACAGTATGTTTGCTTTACTCACTTTACAATAGCCTAAAAAAAGCATTTTACACTTTTTGGCTTGAGTTTTGGCTGAATTCTGATCAGTTTCTTGGCATATGTGTTATGATCTGCTACTTGAATGTCTAAGTTAGATTAGTTATTAATCAAATCAATTTAATATATATATAGCCTATCAATATATCAGTATCATCTATCAGATCAGTAGCATTAGTCAGCAAATGAAGCAGCAGATCATTACCAGACAGGAATAGATATGTTGAGTAAGATATTATTTGGTGATGATCATGCAATCAAATGAGTCATTAGCTATAACCTACATTGGGAAAGCACAATTAGTCAACAGCTGATCTGGCAAAATGTATATAAGAAGCTGCTGGAACTTCAATAAAAGTGAGCTCAAGTTTTAGTGAGTACAATACTAGCTAAACTCCTTATTCCTCTACAACTTTTATACCAAGACTTGTAACATTAGTAGCAGCAATAATCAGAAACCTCCTTCCTTAAGAAAGAAGAAGCCTCCCTTAAGATGTCCAAAAATCATGAATGAAAGAATGCTATGCAGCAAATCCTGGCCCAACAGCAAAAGTTACTCAAGATCCAAGCCAGCAACAGCAAGGAATGACTACCATGGCCCAAAGCCAGCAAAACCCTGTCAAGAGCAAATTTGGTTTGAAGGTCAATCAATACCATGGCAAAGTCAATCAAAACCTGGGAACTTGGCTCTTCCAGATTGAAAAAGCTTTCAAGGTTAAGGGGATTGCTCCAGAAAACAAGTTACATTATGTAGCCTTTTACCAAACTTACCATTGTACAATATGTAATATTGAGAATCCTCCTAATAGCCAAGAAAGATCCTGTTACTACTTTTTGGATCCAACTCTGAGTACATTTGTCAGGGATTTGATTGAAGAAGTCACTACCAAGGATCCTGAAGTGCTGGAGGTCTGTGTTTCTCCCTGTATACACCTTAAAGGGCGCAAAATCTTGGGGTACTGTTGTGAGACATCCATTCTCATTGAATAGTGTGGTAGCAGCAGCATCAGCCCAACACATGTTGCCCATTTGCATAGTATGTAGCATACATTGTCCCTTCTCTGCTCAAGTCCTATTTGCATGTTCACCTACTCCTTTTTGCTGTTGAGTATATGGTACAGTGGTGTGCTGAAATGTACCAGTAGGTGAACAGTATTTTGCAAATTCCTTGGAGCATTTTTTTTCTCCATAGTTACTCTAAAATGCTTTCAATTTACACCCAGTTTGCATTTCTGCCATGTACTTGAAGTGCTTGAGCTCATCTAGTGCCTTATTCTTTGTCTTTATGTAGTACACCCTTGTATATTTTGTCCTGTCTTCACTATATGCTGTGTAATATCTCTTAGCTCCAAAGCACATTGTTCTCATGGTCCTGTTGAAGTATTAGGAGTCTATCTAATAATTAGTATATTATGAACTAGCACTTAGCTAAATGACATATTTCAGATTATAAACTGAGAAATTGATTTGTAAGATATCAGCAAATTATCAGAAGTTAGTGAAGTACATAATTTGAGGAGAATTTGTTACTTGTATTAATGAGCTAAAACTTGGCCCATCTACTCCTGAGTCTCCCCTAATAATGCACATAGAGTTGCACTTGACTAGTTCTGCAATAAGTATTAATACTCTGTTACAACTCAATGATTCACCAAGTGAATTTCATGCCAATCTACTAATTCACCATTTCACTTCCAATATTACTCTTTATTATTTCAATAGGGCCTACATATATCTCAGTATACACAAGGCAATATTCTTGCAGTATTAGTGCCTCCTGAGCTCTTAAAACCTTGCTTAGCTTGTTTGCCATATGAGGATCCCTTCCAGACATTCAGTAGGATTAGAATGGAGTAGTCAAGTCAAAAAATTATTTAATTTTCACCAGTTGGCTCATTTTGTGTTCCCCATTCTTTCCTAGCCTTTGATGGTATAACCCACATTTAGCTTCATCAGTTTCAGCAATGTTGACATCCACAGGTATAATGTTCTTGCATTATCACTTTTACAGTTTGTGATTCCAAAAGTAAATTATTGACCATTATCACTCATTATTAAGCAGATCTGCTGGGTAAAAGCAAATCTCAGCCCCTGAGTATTTGCTTTACCCACTGAGAGTCAGTTCTTAGCTATTGCAGGAATATAGAGTACATTGATCAGTCTTGCTGCTGTACCCCTGTAATATCACTTGTTTTTAACTGCCAATGCCTACTGGCAGTGGCTTCTAGTAAAGTGTTGTATCTCCAATGAGGCTTTCTTTGACAAATAGTCTTCAAGCTGCTGAACCACCCCCTGGTACCACAAATATGATGTGCTGCTTCAGAGTCAATGTATTTTCATTATTGTTGTTACTTGCGCACTCTTGTGCAGTCTCAAATAACTGTTCATCTGTGGTTATATTGCTTGTATGCTCTATTTTGGTTTTTTGTGTGCTTGTTTTTCTTGCATTTCCTTGCCCTGTGTCCTAGCTACTTGCAGTAGTTACAGCAGCCATGTTCTCTGTGGCTGTATTGCTTTCCCTCCTTCTATGTGTCATTCTGCTCTGAATAAAGCATTATCTTCATCTTTCTGTGCTTGGTCACTATGTCTGATCTCTTCACAGAGTAGTCTTCTTATGATAGAGTCTGTGTCAGATTGTTTTCTCTGCTTTCAAAAGAAAGTATGAGTGGCACATATTTTTCTTATTTGCAATGCAGACAGCTATCATTTACTTCAACATCTATACCCACATCAAAGCTGTAAAACTCTTCTGCAATTATCTTCATTCTGATAATCAGCTGAGGCATGTCATCCTCTGGCTTCTTCCTCACCTAGAAGAGTTTTCTTTATAAATAAGGGTTGCTTGACACCAACTTTGCTCTGGAGATCTTCTCTAGGGATCTCCATGCCGCTTTGGCTGCATCAGCAGCATGGACTTGCCCAATGAAGGAATCTTGCATATTGATACATATTGCTTAGACAAGTTTTCAATCCTTCTCTTAAAATATCTAGACCTCTGCTGCTGTTACTTTGGGCTTAACTTCTATTCCTCTTACTACATTTCACATCATTGTTTCTTTAGGTAGATTTGCTTCTAGATTCTCCAGAGTCTGTAGGTCTTTCCATCAAGTCTCTCCTTTGCAGGGAAGATGTCTTTGTTGTTTTGTTTGCTGATAGATGTCTCTGTTTAGAGTAGATTAAGGCAATTGAGGCTTTCCTCTTGCAACTTGAGAAGTGTTATGGATATAGGAACTTTAGGAAAATATCAATAATTGCTGAACTATTGTTTGTTCATGAAGAAGCTCAATGTTGATAACTTTGCAGAAGTAATAAAGCTGCAACAATGAGCAAGGAGAGGCTCTCAACATTCAGCAGCCTTCTGTAACAATTTTTGGGTTAGTACATAGCAATTGGTAAAAGTGCCAATTTGATCTTAACTGTAGGGATATAATTGTAGGATCATGGATCTGAAAGAAAGTGGCAAACCTACAGCTCTTAGTTAGTTACACTACAACTTCAACTAGTCTGGAATTGTCAAGTAAGCTTTTAGCAGCTGAATAATACCAATTAGTCCCATATTTTAGCAGTTTTTGCTATCATATGTGTGAGATCCATGGCATTTACTCCATAACTCAAACATGCTTTTATTATTGATACATCATCACTAAGACAGCATCCTATTACAGAGGGATCATATAGAGGTCAACAGGCATTTGCAGTAAGGCAAGCACTCTGTAAGCCATAGACCAGAATATGGGATAAATCAAAATTTAAGATATCTAAGACAGTAGGACTCTGCTGGAGCAAAAGCTTTCCACTGGGAGCAATGCATCTGCTCTTCAACACTATCTCTTTACTAATGATAAAGTGTGTGGGCTGATAGAAAGACAAGTCTAATTGCAAGTACCTTCTTATCACAATCTTGTCAAGAATAAAATCTTCAAGTCTGTCATGGGTGTGATAAGTTGGCACAGGGAGGACAGCCAGCAACAGTTGGAAAATACCAAGGTGTGATAAGCATATGGAGACACCTCTGTCATTGGCATTAAGTAGCCAAGCAGCCTCAATGTGTGGGTAATCAGCTAGGTGATGAAATGTTGGGTTGGATGTAATAGGCGGCCTGTTATGAATAGACACAAGGCAGGAGGAAAAGCTAGGCACGGCAGGGAAGGACTTAGGTGTGGACCATCAAGGCAAGGCAGGATTCAAGGCAAGGCTGTTTATTCAAGACCTGTGTTTATCAGACTGAGGAATACTTAAGGGGGGATAGGACTATATATACTTTTTTGGCTATATTGATGCCGAGAGATATTAGCTAATACTAATGGGGTTGTGGGGTGAGGCACAGCAATGGTGCTGGGGATAATAACATAGATGACACGGCACTGAGACAGGATGGGGAAATGGATTGGGTCACCTGATCATGTGACTAAGTCATGTGACCTGGTATTTCCATATATGGTACTGGACTATGAAAAATACGATGGAAAGCTTCCATGGAATGTTCCATTGTGTAACAATGGCTTGGAATGGTCAGGAACTTTCTGGAAGGTGGTAGAAGGTTCCAAAAGGATTCTCTTAGAAATTGAGCTAGGAAGCTGAAACTTGGCATGGGTGTTCATGGTTGTCATGTGATCATGACACTATTCTCCACTTCCAGGTGAAGCTCTGTTTCCCTTTGGGGCAGGTTTTGCAGGATATTGTTGGTGGAACTGGGTAACTAGTTCTTGACAATTAGTGAGATGTGTAGCTGGTTCCCATGTTTGGTCACTTGGGCCATAACCAATCCAGTCTACTAAGTAGTACAGCTTTGACCGGATATACTTGGAGTCTAGAATCTGTTTAACTTCAAATTCTTGATGTTGGTCAACCTGGATAGCTTGGGGCTTTGCTTCTTGCCGGTTTGGCAAGGTGTTCCTACAATATGGCTCCAGGAGGGACACATGGAAAGTATCATGGATTTTCATACTTGCTGGTAACTGTAGCTGATATACTATAGGGCTAAGCTTCTTCTTGATCCTGAAAGGACCAAGTTTCTTGAAATCCAATTTGTCACAAGGGCGGTTGGTGCTGATGTTTCTTCTGAGCAGCCATACAAAATCTCCTTCATTAAGATCAGGGCTGGAATGCCGTTTTAGATTGGCAAATTTCTTGTAGCTTTCCTGAGCTAAGGATTGTTCTTCCTTGAGGGTATTCTGGATGTCCTGGATTGCTTGGGCATGTTCAGCCGCATGTGGGCTCATTGGGTTTGTTGGAATCTGGATATCAAACTGAGGGTGGAATCCTTAGTTTGCATAGAATGGTGTAAAACCGGTTGCACTATGGCTTGAGTTGTTGTAGGCAAACTCAGCAACAGGTAGTAGATCAACCCAATTGTCTTGCTGGTAATTGATATAGCACCGGAGGTATTGCTCTAGAATCTGGTTGATTCTTTCAGTCTGGCCATCAGACTGTGGGTGGAAGGCAGTAGAGAGCTTGACTTGAACACCAAGGTATTGCACAAAGTGTTTCCAAAACTTGGACACAAATTGTGGGCCTCTATCTGACACAATATCACTGGGGATACCATGAAGGCGGAAAATATTCTTCAGGACTAAAGCAGCAGTTTCTTTTGCATCAGTGTTCTTACAGCAAGGGATAAAGTGAGCCATCTTGGTCAGCCGGTCAGCCACTACAAGTATAGTGTTGAAGCCACATGACTCAGGGAGGTCAGTAATGAAGTCCATAGATATAGATCTCCATTAGTGTTCTGGGATAGGCAGGGGTTGAAGAAGTCCATAGGGCTGGTGTCTGGCTGGTTTTGCACGGTTGCAAATATCACAAGTCAGAATGTACTCTTTGATAAGAGTTATCATTCTAGGTCACCAGAAATCTCTTTTGATAGCATTCAAGGTTTTGGCAGTACCAAAGTGGCCTGCAGCCGTTGAATCATGCCAAGACTTAATGATGTCTAGCTGGGTGGCAAGGTCTGGGACATAAAGCTGCTGCTTGTGGTAGATGAGGTTGTTTACCAAATGCAGGTTCTGGATGTTTGGGAACTTGGGAGGGGGCCCAACTGGGGATTCCAGATACTTCTTGATAGTGCTGGAAGTCATATCAGAGGCTTGGGATTCTGATATCCTTACTAGGAATGAAGGGATGACAAGACTTGAGGACTGGGTGGCAAGAATCTCAAAATGTTTTTTGCTCAGCAATGGGTGTTCCATTTGCCAACAGGCATCATCTCCCTCTTTCAGGGCATATTCCTTTTTTCTGGACAGGGCATCAGGCTTTCCTTGCTTTGTACCAGGTCTATAGGTGATAGTAAAGTCAAAGCTGGACAGGAAGAGTGACCATCTGGCTTGTCTCCGGTTTGGTACTTTGGAAGTTGCAAAGTACTCAAGGTTCTTATGGTCACAGAAGACTTTGATTTTGTGTTTTGCACCGTCCAGGTAGTGTCTCCATTGCTCAAAGGCTACAATGATGGCAAGCAACTCCTTATCATAGATATCATAGTTGATCTCTGCAGGAAAAAACTTCCAAGAGTAGAATGCAATGGGGTGCAACACATTGTCCTCATCATACTGGGAGAGTATGGCACCAAGGGCAAAATCAGAAGCATCAGTCTCCACTATGAATTGCTTCTCAAGGTCAGGGTGGGCAAGCAGGGGGGCCTTCAGGAAAGATTTCTTGAGTTGGTTGAATGAGCTGGATTGCTCCTCATTCCAGGCAAAAGGTGTGTTCTTCTGGGTAAGCTTTGTCAGAGGGGTGACTATCTTGGAGTAGTTGGCTATGAACCTGCGATAGAAGTTGGCAAATCCCAGGAAGGATTGTACTTCCTTGACTGAGCTTGGAGTTTTCCAGGATTGGACTGAGTCAACTTTCTTTGGGTCCATTCTTGTTCCCTCAGGGCTGATGAGATAACCAAGAAATTCCACTTCTCTCTGGTCAAATTCACACTTCTCTAGCTTGGCATAGAGACCGGCAGAGTCTAGTTTTCTCAATACTTTCTTGACATGTTCATCATGTTCATCTTGGCTCTTGGAGTATATGCGAATATCATCAAGGTAGATTACCACAAAGTGGTCAAGGTATTCACAGAATATGTCATTCATGAGGTGTTGAAACACAGCAGGGGCATTGGTGAGGCCAAATGGCATTACTTTGTATTCAAAGTGGCCATATCTTGTGCGAAAGGCAGTTTTCCATTCATCACCGGGCTTGATTCTGACAAGATTGTAAGCTCCTCTCAAGTCAATCTTGGTGAAGACTTGGGCAGCAGATAGCTGATCCAACAGTGTGTTGATCAGGGGCAGGGGGTAGCGGATCTTGACTGTGATCTTATTCAAAGCACGGTAGTCCACACACATTCTGAGTGTGCCATCCTTCTTCTTGACAAAGAGGATTGGGGCTCCAGCAGGTGATTTGGAGTGCTGAATAAAACCCTTCTGGAGGTTTTCTTCAATATCACCATGGAGTTCTTTCAACTCCGGCTGGGAGAGGTTATATATTGGGCCAAATGGAGGGACTTTTCCATCTTCAAGGTCAATAGGGCAGTCATAAGGCCGATGGTCAGGGAGGAGTTCTGCTTTCTTCTTGTCAAAGACATGGGCAAACTCTTGGTACTTGGCTGGTATGTTTGCTGAGAGGGCTCCTTCAGCTGGCAAGGTATCTTGGGCTGTAGAACTGTTGGCAACAGTCTTTTCACGGTTATCAGGGTCTGGAGATTTCATGGAGTTGACTTGGTGGGATCTGGTGAATGACAGGATCTTGGATTTCCAATCAATACTTGGATTGTGGTAGCTCAGCCATGAGCTTCCAAGCACAATAGGATAGTGTGGTGAGTTGATGATGTTGAAGGCAATTCTTTCTTGGTGGGCAGTACTGGACAGCTGGAGTAAGCATGTTTCATGGGTAACGGCACCAGAGGAGAGTGATCTTACATCAATAACTTCTACTTGGACTGGACAGGATTTCAAGGTAACAGGAATAGAGTGCTTCTGGACAAAGGCTTGGTCAATGAAACAGGATGAAGCACCGGAATCAATCAGGGCTAGGACTGGGACAGAACTGGAGTCAGGGATCTGGATTTTGACAGGCATTCTCAAGGACTGGAGAGATTTTGTGGCAAAGGAAGATTCTTGGATATGCTGGATTTTCATGGGTGGGTCCAGTTGCAAGCCTGTCAGTGCAACTGGACATTGGAGTTTCCCAACAGATCTGGATCAGGTTGGTTGCTGGAGGACTGCATCAGCTTGAAGCTGGACTTCTTGTTGGGGCAGGACTTGGCAAAGTGACCTGGTTGGCCACAGTATAGACAGAGGTTGGCTTGTTGACGTCTGGACTTTTCACTCATTGATAGTTTCTTGTATTTGGCACTATCAATCTGCATAGGATCTTCTGGAGTGACTTGGGGAGCAGGAGGGGCTGGGACTGCAACAGGAATGTGTCTTTGACGGTTCTTTTGCTTCTTCTGGAGTAGTCTATTATCACACCGGTGTGGTAGGGTAAACATACCTCCCACAGACAAGTTTATTCATATAGTCATTATGATATACTTATCCATATTTTATCTTATCAGTATTATCCCATTCTTCTTTTGCCCATATTATCAGTATTATCCCCATATGATGTTTACCCTGAGTAGTTATTAGCATTAGTTATCCCAGATGTTATTCAGCTTTGTGATCAGTAGATGTATCTATATAAGGCATGTACCCGCGTCAGTACCCGTGACACATGACCTAGGTCTGTGTTACCATCTCTATCATTTCAATACCATATATGGTATTTCTATGTTGCACAGGTTTCAGACTACTGATTCCTGATTGGTTGAGAGTGCTGTGACTTTTAGAACCTTCCAGGACATTCTTGGCATATTTTTAGCTTGTAGTGATGTCATCAAGAATTCCACTGATACCTAGAATCTTCTAGAACCTTGTCATTAGTAATCACTTGGCAATCAGGAAAAGTATTTAAGGGAAAGCAATCCCTCATCAATAAATCATCCCTTCTATCAGTAACACTTCTACCTTATTGATTAGCAGTTGATCACTGCACCTGCCTTCAACAGTACATCTCAGACCTGCCATCAAGGAGCTTTTCAGGGTAGTGCACAAGACACACAGAGGCCTTTGGAGACACTTGGAGCACCTAGGAAGCTAGAGAAGCAGGAGCTTTTACCATAGTGACATATTGACAAAGACACCAGCAGTTTAGACACAGAGGTTATCACACCCATCAGACACCTCACACACCTTGAGTTGTGTAGCTTCTCCCAGGAGTACTTCTACACCACCACATATTTAGCACCCAACGTGGGGGGTTTGACTGAACTGCCCCTAGAAGACTTAAGAAAGAACAAATTATCAAGACCATGGATCTACCTTTACCAGGAATGCAAGGAACTCCTTTCTTTGATGGAACCAAAGTTAAAGCTTTCATCAAGAGGTGGGAGCTTTTCTGCAGAGCCCACAAAATACCTGAGGCCATTATGGCTGAAGAGATGCCCCCCTACAGCACTGATGAGATCATGCTCTCATTATATGAAAGAAATGATCTGCTGACAAATTGGACCCTCTTGAAGAGCTACTTGATTGACGAATATGGAGAGAGACAAGTTGACTACACACTTCAAGACTTGGAGAACTTTGCTTATAGCAAGTTTAAGCAGCTACCATTGAAAGAATACTTGAGTGGCCTTGAGCAAATTGGAGAGTCACTGACAGCCCAAGGCATTATCACTGATCTGACTTTATCTGCCTATCTGCTCAGAGCACTACCAGAAGGCCTGGTGAGAAGGATTGAAAACAATCCTACTGTGAAAGCTATGAGTTCACTGCCTGCATTTCAGTTAGCTAAGCAGATTCTACTTGCCCCTGAAGAAACCTCACCAATCAGAAAGCTTCTTTCAAGCCCAGAACAAAACCAAGATAGCCAAGACATACTTAATCCCAGCAATCAAAGCACTCAAATTCAGGAGCTGACACAGCAACTAGAGAAACTCTCTTTGCTACTTGCCAGCAAAGCATATGGTCAGAAGCCAGTAGAGAAAGAAGTCAAATATACATGCATGTGGTGTGACTCTGCCAACCATTCCAAGAGAAATTGCCAAGAGCTTCAGTCATTACTATCCACAGGTGATGTCCTATATAGTCCTCAGGGATACATAGTCAGTAAGCATGGTGACAAATTATCCACAGCATTTGGACAAGGAGGAATGAGAGTTCACTACAAGCAAGTCACCTCTCAAACAAGAAAGGTTCACCTCCATGAAGAAGAAGATCCTGACTACTTTGATCCAGCTGAAGTTCTGAACTTTGACTATGAGGACCCCAGAGAGGCCCAAGATCATATAGCTTCAATTTATGCTTCAAAGAGACACCATCCTGAAAAAATGGCTAATCCAGGCCCAGCAACAAAAGTACCAAGATGTGAGCCAGAAGTTGTGATTGAGAAGAAAGCATCACCCCCATTAATTTTACAAGAGTCTGCCAAGGCCAACAACTACCACATGCAGCCTAGAGTCAAGCAAAATGGTACCCCAGAGGCTCTGACAAGTCATATACTAGGAAGCAACATATCAATCAAGGTTGGAGAGCTACTCAGTGTATCACCATCTGTAAGAAAGACTCTGGATGAGCATATCAGAATAAGAAAGCATCCAATTGAATCAACTCAAGGCAACCAGGTCAGGACAGTTCAAGGAAGCCAAAATATCAGTAAGCTGCATCAAAGCCAGAAACACTACTACTCAGTGGCAACTGCAACAACTACAGGAACTGTGCATAATCAAGAAATCCTATGTCATATAGACAGTGGATCTGAGATATGTGTGATGCCTTTGGAGGCTTGGAAACAACTACCATGCAAAGACTTATTGCCCATAGACACCAATATCAATTGGAGCATGAAGGATGCCAACTCAGGGCAATCAAAGCTTTTAGGAATTATTCACAGCTTCCCTTTCATCATTGAAGGAATACCCCATGAGATCCCAGTATTCATATGTGCAAAGGCTAACTTTGAATTACTTCTTGGAAGACCATGGGAGGTAAAAGCAAGAACAACTGCAGTGAACTACCCTGATAGTTCAGCATCGTATACTATATACTCAGAGAGCCCAGGACTAACAGCAACCTTCTGTGGTGTGGACTCAAACAATATCTGATCAATGACATCATGTAGATTTCTATCTCAAGAAAGAACAGGTGGCTTCATTGAGGAAGACTGAGAGAGCACTTTGTTCTCCAAACTTACAGTGGTTAGCTAAAAAGTTTCAGGGAACTTTTTAGCTCAAGTGGGGGGTGGATGTGGTAGGGTAAACATACCTCCCACAGACAAGTTTATTCATATAGTCATTATGATATACTTATCCATATTTTATCTTATCAGTATTATCCCATTCTTCTTTTGCCCATATTATCAGTATTATCCCCATATGATGTTTACCCTGAGTAGTTATTAGCATTAGTTATCCCAGATGTTATTCAGCTTTGTGATCAGTAGATGTATCTATATAAGGCATGTACCCGCGTCAGTACCCGTGACACATGACCTAGGTCTGTGTTACCATCTCTATCATTTCAATACCATATATGGTATTTCTATGTTGCACAGGTTTCAGACTACTGATTCCTGATTGGTTGAGAGTGCTGTGACTTTTAGAACCTTCCAGGACATTCTTGGCATATTTTTAGCTTGTAGTGATGTCATCAAGAATTCCACTGATACCTAGAATCTTCTAGAACCTTGTCATTAGTAATCACTTGGCAATCAGGAAAAGTATTTAAGGGAAAGCAATCCCTCATCAATAAATCATCCCTTCTATCAGTAACACTTCTACCTTATTGATTAGCAGTTGATCACTGCACCTGCCTTCAACAGTACATCTCAGACCTGCCATCAAGGAGCTTTTCAGGGTAGTGCACAAGACACACAGAGGCCTTTGGAGACACTTGGAGCACCTAGGAAGCTAGAGAAGCAGGAGCTTTTACCATAGTGACATATTGACAAAGACACCAGCAGTTTAGACACAGAGGTTATCACACCCATCAGACACCTCACACACCTTGAGTTGTGTAGCTTCTCCCAGGAGTACTTCTACACCACCACACCGGATTGCTTGGTGCATAGCTTCAACCAATGTATCTGGATCTGGGAGTGTGAGTAGCAGATCACAAACTTCATCATTAAGGCCATCTTAGAATTGGCTTATCAAGGCTGCTTGACCCCAGGAGCTGAGGTCACTGGAGAGTTGTCAGAATTCTGAGGCATATACTGAGGCTGGTTTGTTCCCTTGTTTGAGGGTCTTGATCTTGTTTGCAGCAGTTCTGGCTTGGTCAAGATTACCAAACATTAGCTCCATTTCTGTGAGAAAAGCTTGGTAGTCTCTGAGTAGGGGAGAGTTGGTCTCCACTAATGGGGAGAACCACTTGAGAGCTGTACCAGTAAGCAGGTTGAAGATGAAACCAACTTTGGCCTGGTCAGTGGGGTACCGGTGTAGTGGGGTCACAGTGACACCCACAGGCAGATGTGCTCATTCTTATGCGTTCACTTCCCTAAAAAGGATTACCCCGCCTATATTATTATCATCCCAAATTTGCAATATTTCCTATTTTTGTCTATGTGATTATTACTATGCAACCTGACAAACTATTTGTCACTATTAACCCATTACACAAGCTATTCTTATTCCTTGCCGAGATGGCAAGATAAGATAGTTACCTTATAAGGCAAGTACCCCAACAGTGCCCATGTCACGTGACCATCTTGGTTTCATAATTCCCCATCTCACTACCATAAGAGGCAACCACATGACGCAGAGGTTTCATGTTACCACTACCTGATTGGCTAGGTGCTACTATGTCTCATGGAACAATCCGCCAAGAATTTGCGCTATTTTTAGTACACAAAGACATGATTGGTTGTCTACTACCTTCTGGAAACTTCCGGAAAGTATTTTCTAGCAAGAAATTGAGCAGCAAAAAAGTATATAAGGGAGGCTATCCCTTAAAATAAATCATCCCTCTTCCAATATTCCGACTTATTGATTAGTGAGATCACCGCTACCTATTACCACTATTTTCTGACTCAGACCTGACAACACTCCCAGGAAACCGCGCTGACAGCCAACTGACCTTGGAGGCACTACTTGTGAGGAATACTCAGAGTAGGTATATTTTATTATATTTGTTTGTTTTCCCAAGTTTGTTCTTGTACAGGCAAAGATACTTTTCAGTCTTTGTAACTATTGGTCAAAGCTGCATTCTTATCAAGTCCCTGTTGGTGGAGTTTACAGTTGTTTTGACTTTGGAAGCTTTAGTACATTGTCATCTCAAAGGACGTCGAAGCCATTATAAACTTTTGTTAAGACGCCAACTAAGTTGGGGATTGTAGTTCAATAGTTTTCCCTTGACAAGCTTGAGGCTTTATCCCCCATCACATTAGATTAGACAAAAGACCCAGTATTCCTAGCAAGCTTTTGCCAGAGGTTATTGCACCCAGTGAACACCCCACACACATTCACACTTGAGAAGTGTTGGCCGTATTTTGCCCTCTGGACTTATACACCACCACATATTTGGCACCCAATGTGGGGGGTTCATACAAGCTCCCTAGGACCCAACAAGATTTACCTGAAGATTTGAGCCGTTACCCATTTATTGAAACAAGACTACCAATATTATCAAGACTACAACACCAACCTACCCACCCAAAATGAACTCTATGCCGTTACCACTCTCACATGGAGCCCCACAGTTTGATGGAAAGAATGTGGAGAGCTTCATATACAAATGGGAGAAGCTCTGCAAGATGTGCAGCCTATCTGAACAAGAAATGGCTGAAGACTTCCCCTACTACTGCACCAATGATATTACTACTAAGCTTCTCAGACAAGGAGACATTCTGACTGACTGGACCTTAATGAAGACCTACCTACAGACCAAGTATGGCAGACCCCAGATATACTATGGAATTGAGGACCTCAGACACTTTGGAAGGATGGGACTCTCCAAGCTACCACTTGAAGAGTTCATTCAACAATATGAAGATATGGCCAAGCCACTCCTAGAGTCCCAGGCGATAACTGAGTTTACCATGACACTTTACCTTGCACAAGGGCTTCCCCAGGAATTGGCAAGGAAAGTTGACCTACATGCAGCCAAGGATGACAAGTCTGGCATTCCTTGCTTTGCAGAGATGAAACGTGTACTCCTAGAGGCAAAGCAAACTTCTACCTTTATGAGACTCCTGACATCTAATCTGCCAGACCAGCCAACTAAGGAGCCAAAGAGTGCTGTTGCTGACAATCAGACCTACACTACCGACAGAATTGACCAACTTGCTGAACAGCTACAAAAGCTAGCCCTCAAGATTAACGGCTCAGCCAAGGTAGCTACTGAGGGCCAAAGAGCTCTGCCTAGACACTGCATTTGGTGTGACTCTACTCAGCATGCCAGACGTGAATGCTCAGAGCTTAGCCAGCTACTTAGAGAAGGAACAGTACAGTTTGATGCTGATGGAATGCTTGCTGATAAGGAAGGAAAAAGGATTCCCACTAATTTCAGAAGAGGCGGAATGAGAGCCCTTTTCCAGAAGTCTGACTCAGCAACTAGAAAGATTACTGTTGATGCCCCTATTGAGACTCATACAGTGAGTCCAAACAGCCCTGACAACATAAAATACGAAGTAGACACCTTTGCTACTAAGAGACACCTTCCTGAAGAACCTGTCAAACCCATCCTTAGAAGACCACAATTTGAAGAGCCTGAGGTTATTATTGACAAGAGGCCTGGAACACTGCCTACCCAAGACCCATTACCTCACTTTCAGATGACCTCAAAGATAGCAGGCTACTCAAGCCCCCAATTGATTACTGAGAAACTACTGAAGCAGAACCTCACTCTTGTCAGTTGGAGAAATCATGAGTGTATCACCGTCTGTTAGGAAGACCTTTGATGAGCAGCTTAGAACAAGAAGACAAGCTGTTGAACATATGGACACCCATATAATCCAGACAAACCATGAAGACCACAAAAAGGATGACAACGCTACCAAATATAAGACCTTTTACTCAGTTGCAACTGCTGTGGTGAAAGGGTATATTTATGATGACCCTGTTGACTGCCATATTGACAGTGGTTTGGAGATTTGTGTTATGCCGCTAGACTTCTGGAAGATGCTTAGAAGCAAGGAGCTACTGCCTGTTGATAGAGATATTGGATGGAACATGACTGATGCAAACTCAGGATCTAGTCCACTCTATGGTGTAGTGCACAAGTTCCCTATTGAGGTACAAGGAATCAAGGTCTGGCTTCCCCTCTTTATCTGCCAGAAGGCAAACTTTGACCTTCTGTTAGGCAGACCATGGGAGACCAGTACTAAGGCTACTACTACCAACTATTCTGATGGGTCAGTGTGGTACACTATACAAGGATCCAACCCAGGACTACAGTCAACATTCTGTGGGGTAACACCCAACAATAAGAGGACACATACCGCCTGCCAGAAGACACAACTTGTTATAGAAGAAGATGAGGAGCCTGACAATATACACCCCAACAGTTGGAGCTGCTCATTAGGTATACAGGAGCAGACAGCTATGGTTTGCACAAAATACAAGACAGTAGAACAGAAGATTAGATCATCACTTACACCTTTAACTGATGGATCTCGACCTGCTGATTACATCAGACCACCAGAAGGAACACCAGAAGATATACGACTTACACCTCAGAGACTTAACCAACTTATCATTGGTGATGGAAACCTAACACCGGAGGAGATCTTACTATTTGAAGAAACCCTGATAAGGCATGATAAGGTTTTCTCATATAACGACAAGGAGATGGGACTCTTAAAGACATTGGTTGAAAAACCTATTAAGATTCATACAGTGCCCCACACACCCTGGTCATTTAAGCCTTACCCACTACCTAGAGGACTCCAAGCTGATGTGCATGACCTACTTAAGAAGAAGATTGAAGCTGGTATCCTAGAACCTTGCCATGGACCTTATGCTAACAGATGGTTTGTGACCAAAAAGAAGAATGGGAAGCTCCGATTCATTCAAGACATGCAACCTGCAAATGCTGTCACTATCAGAGATGCCGCAATACCTCCGTCTATTGATGACTTTGCAGAAAGCTTTAGTGGTCACTCCATCTACTCAACATATGATCTCTACTCAGGATATGACCAGATCCCCCTAGATGAGACATCAAGAGATATGTTTGCACTCCAGACACCATTTGGACTGTTAAGAATGACAAGACTCAGCCAAGGGGCCACAAACTCCGTGGCTCAGTTCCAGAGATGCATGGTGAATGTGCTCTACCAGTTTATACCTGAGAAACTTGCTGTCTTTTTTGATGATATAGGCATCAAAGGACCAAAACTCCGGGACACAACTGAAGTTATGCCTGGAGTAAGAAAGTTTGTCTATGACCATATTTCAGACAATGATGCCATATTAGGAGCCATTGAAAAGGCTGGACTCACCATCAGTGGTGAGAAAAGCAGCTTTGGGGTATCAGAGATATCCATTGTTGGACAAAAATGCAACACCTTTGGTCGTTCACCTGGGGACTCCAAGACACAAAAGATATGCAACTGGCCTACCCCCACTAATCTAACACAGGCTCGTGGCTTTGTGGCAGCTTGTGGGTTCTTTAGGATCTGGATCCCAAGATTTTCTGAGATAGCAGAACCAATCTACCGACTACAGAGAAAGAATGCCCCATTTAACTGGGGAGAAGAGCAAGAAGAAGCCATGCAATTACTAAAAGAGGCCTTAGTATCTCCACCAGTTCTGAGACCTCTTGACTATCAGAACACTGAATGCCCACCTATCTTGACGGTGGATGCAAGCCCTGTAGGAGCTGGAGCACTACTTGGCCAAGATGATGAAGACGGTAACCGCTATGCCTGCAGATATGAGAGCTGCCTCTTCTCTCCTAGAGAACAAAGATACTCACAGATTAAGAGAGAGCTACTAGGAGTTGTGAAGATGCTGAAAAAGCTGAAGTCACAACTCTACATGACACATTTCATCCTGGAGACAGATGCTAAGCCACTTATAGGAA
This sequence comes from Basidiobolus meristosporus CBS 931.73, assembly GCA_002104905.1. Lineage (NCBI taxonomy): Eukaryota > Fungi > Basidiobolomycota > Basidiobolomycetes > Basidiobolales > Basidiobolaceae > Basidiobolus > Basidiobolus meristosporus. The sequence goes on along the minus strand of MCFE01000392.1, from coordinate 4,781 downwards.
TGATCAACAAGCCTGATCTACCTGATGATGCCACAAATCGGTGGATGGCATGGCTGAAAATGTTTGACTTTGAGGTCAGACATATCCCTGGCAAGACAAATGTTGTGGCTGATGCACTCTCCAGGAAGGGACCACAGTTGTCTGAAGATATGGACCCTGACTTTGATGACATAATTGATGCAGAAATCCGACAACTACACGTGAAGAAGCCCAGCAACTCTACGTGGAACACCATTCAAGACTATCTGAGAACCTTAGAGAAGCCACCAGGAATGAGCCCACATGATTTCAAAAAGCTCAGGAAGAAGGCCCATCATTTCTACATAAAAGATGGACTCCTCTTCAAACGAGTAAAGCCTGGACAGACACCAAGGAGAGTTATAGTTGAGCCCCAGGAACAACTGACTATTATGTCAAGCCTTCATGAAGGAAGACCTGGTGGTCATAGAGGCAGAGATGCCACTTACAATATTGTTTCCAGTAGATACTACTGGGAGCATATGCATCATGATGTCCAACACTTTGTTGAATCTTGTGACATTTGCCAAAGAAGGTCAACCAAGAGATATGAGGAGCCGCTCCATCCAACCTACACACCTTGTCTATGGCAGAAGGTTGGCATTGACCTGGTCCACATGCCAACTGCTGGAACCAAGAAGTACCTTGTTGTTGCCAGAGATGATCTGAGTGGGTGGGTAGAAGCTCAAGCCCTATCCAATAACAAAAGCCACACCATATGGAGATTTATTCTTGAAGATATAATATGCAGATTTGGCTGCATCAGCCAGTTTGTTGCTGACCGAGGAGAAATGACCTCAAATTTGATCCAGGAACTCTGCTCACAATACAAGATTCATATTGCTTTCACCACCGCTTATCACCCACAGGCCAATGGAATGGTTGAAAGAGGCCATGGCCCGTTAGTTAACTCCCTGGTCAAGAGCTGCAACAACATGACACTACAGTGGCCTACACAACTTCATCTAGCACTCTGGGCAGATAGAATCACTACAAAGCGCAGCACAGGTCTATCTCCATTCAAATTGCTTTACGGACATGATTGCGTTCTTCCCATAGAGCTTGACTCAATATCCTGGAACATGCTAGAGTGGAGAACTACAATGAGTACAGAAGAACTACTGACTACACGCATCAAACAGCTTGATCACCATGAACTTGATATTACCCAAGCAGCTGCTAAACTCAAAGAGACAAGACTTCAGAACAAGGAACCATTTGACAAGTCACATAGCCTTAGACCAAAACCATTACTGCAAGGAGATCCAGTACTGCTCTATGATTCCACTTTAGACAAGCAGTGGAGTCGCAAATTTGACAATAAGTGGTCTGGCCCATATATTATCTCTAAGGTGATTGGAAATGGAAGCTACTACCTGTCTGAACTTGATGGAACACCGCTAAGAGCACCTGTGGCAGGAAACCGACTTAAGCTATTCAAGCACCGGAATTTTGCACATCACATTTAGTTTGCTTTGACCTGAGTTCAAAGCTGAGAGGGGGGTGGATGTAGTGGGGTCACAGTGACACCCACAGGCAGATGTGCTCATTCTTATGCGTTCACTTCCCTAAAAAGGAATACCCCGCCTATATTATTATCATCCCAAATTTGCAATATTTCCTATTTTTGTCTATGTGATTATTACTATGCAACCTGACAAACTATTTGTCACTATTAACCCATTGCACAAGCTATTCTTATTCCTTGCTGAGATGCCAAGATAAGATAGTTACCTTATAAGGCAAGTACCCCAACAGTGCCCATGTCACATGACCATCTTGGTTTCATAACCCCCCATCTCACTACCATAAGAGGCAACCACATGACACAGAGGTTTCATATTACCACTACCTGATTGGCTAGGTGCTACTATGTCTCATGGAACAATCCGCCAAGAATTTGCGCTATTTTTAGTACACAAAGACATGATTGGTTGTCTACTACCTTCTGGAAACTTCCGGAAAGTATTTTCTAGCAAGAAATTGAGCAGCAAAAAAGTATATAAGGGAGGCTATCCCTTAAAATAAATCATCCCTCTTCCAATATTCCGACTTATTGATTAGTGAGATCACCGCTACCTATTACAACTATTTTCTGACTCAGACCTGACAACACTCCCAGGAAACCGCGCTGACAGCCAACTGACCTTGGAGGCACTACTTGTGAGGAATACTCAGAGTAGGTATATTTTATAATATTTGTTTGTTTTCCCAAGTTTGTTCTTGTACAGGCAAAGATACTTTTCAGTCTTTGTAACTATTGGTCAAAGCTGCATTCTTATCAAGTCCCTGTTGGTGGAGTTTACAGTTGTTTTGACTTTGGAAGCTTTAGTACATTGTCATCTCAAAGGACATCGAAGCCATTATAAACTTTTGTTAAGACGCCAACTAAGTTGGGGATTGTAGTTCAATAGTTTTCCCTTGAGAAGTGTTGGCCGTATTTTGCCCTCTGGACTTATACACCACCACATCGTTACAATTAATCCAGGAGGATGGCCAGAACTCTTTGTGGTATACTGCAATGGTCCAGGTGGCCATATTGCTATAAGTGAAGAGCTCACAACATTTTGCAGCCCTCAGGATGCCCAGATTTGAGTTCTGAGGTACAAGACTATTTGGCATCATTCAGCAACTAAAATATACTGAGCAATGGAGGACCAATCTTATTCACTTTAGGACTCATTTAGAGCCTATACCTGGTTACATTCTCTCAGCTCTACAATCCTATGATTATTTGCATATAGTCAAGATCAAATAAGCACTCTCACCAAGCACTCCATATTAGCACCATAACTGTAATGGTAAAAGAATGTAAAGATACAAATACCAATTTTCTACATGAATTTGATCCAGCGCAACTATTATCACTAGCTCCTGACAAGTTCTTAATATCCAATCATTATTTGATATATGAAAGATTATAGGCCCCAATTGCCTTTTTCCATTCTATCAATGACTTGACCTGCAGCCAGAGCAGCCCAGCCAGCTTCCTTCTTGAAGCAAGGCTTGATGCAAGAACTACAGACTTTAAAGAGTTAAGATGTAATTGGGACATACTAAGGAACAAAATAAAAGCAAAATTGAGAGAATCAAACTTGTCTTAGGCCTATACAACTCAATTATAATGGTGCCCAATATATGCAAGGAATATATATATAGTAAATAAGCTAGGCAGCATTGCAGGGCTTGGACAGCATTATCATTACCAATTGTTTGTCCATTGTGCATTCATTAGGATGAAGGCCAGCACAAACACTGTCCTTGATAGCCAGCAGATACTTTATGATGTCTACTGATAACAAAAGTAGGCATAGTTGCTCTATGCAAAAAATGGGGCTCTAGGGATGTTCACACTCCTCAGGCATATGTCAGAGACACAAACCTGATACATATAAGATGCACTTTGGGTGACAATGAAAGGGTATACTGCTTTGAGGAGTATATGAACTACCAATGTACTGCTGATATATTGCAGTAGATTACTGTGCTGCAGTCTCTGCAGCAAAATGCTGAAACACAATGTGAGCATAGGACAACAGAAGAGGTGGGAGGAATCTTGCTTATGATAGGGAATGAAACTCAATCTGTAAGCTGAGACATTTGTTAACTCCTTGTAGAACAAAGATGGAGACCTAGCAATAACACTACCTGCTTCTACACTCATTAAACCATATACATGCCAGCACCCATGGATAACTAACAGTAACATTTTCTGATGCATCCATGAGATAAAAAGCTCCAATTTGAATTAAATAGTAGAAAAAGGAATCTCATGGGGTTTGTGAAAAAAGCTGAGGGTGTAAAGTTTATAATTACATCATATAGAAGCTCACCAACAAGAGGGACTTGGCATTTGCAGAAAATTCAGTTAAGAAAGCCACAGAAATCATTGGCAAGCTGCCTGAAGTCACAGATATCACCTTTAAAATGATAGCAGCCTATTATAGCCAGACAGAGAAGTGGAGTCTATCATTTTCTAATCAAAGCATATTTCCACAGTAAGGAAGTCTACAAGGTCAAAAGTGCCCTCAGATCTTGGTGTCAGACATTGCATAGCTACATACACTCTGTGCCACTGTTCATTCACTGGTTCCCACACATCCTAGTCTTCAGCCAGCAATGCAAGGTCTAGAACCTCATCTGCCAATCTTGCTTCTTAACTATTTGTAATGTTTGCCATCAAATATGTTGGATATGTTTGTGCTTGATTGATACTGAGTGTGGTAATGTATAGCTTTGCAACATTGGTCAAACGGCATTAGCTTCTTCAGACAGGGTATTACTGGAATATATCCAGAGTGTCAGCAAAGTTTTCCCTCAATGGTGGTGGATTCCTGACAATTTAGACATGTTGTAATGGTTGCATTTTGGGATGTGAACACCGTGCAACTGTTAATACATGCTGGAATCAGGACAGTCTTTGGATCATATGTTGCCAGCCACATGACAGTTGTCCACTTGTGCCATGTACATGGTAAGTTGCATCCTGGAATGATTTTGGCAAGAAGTAGTGATAAATCCTCAAAGCGCCCATTACTGATATTAGTGGAAACGCGCCACTTCTCTGGCCACAACATTACATCATTCTCCAGTAGAAGGATTACTGGGCTCACTTGGCTCCATAAAGTATCCTTGGCATTTGTTTCAATGGGTGTTGTCTCATTGCACATTGGGATTTGACTGGGCTCATATGTGGTACTGTTGTTAAGGGAGATAGGCTCACAATCCATCAGTGAGCGTTCTTCATCAGAGCTATCACTCTG